>ML780347.1:170805-205630 GCA_009831015.1 Picea engelmannii
ATGGGCTCTTCAGCCCCATGGAGGTCCGAACTAATCATATCCCCATGTGTACCGGTCCGCTGGTACCTGTCCGCCGGGTATGGTCCTGCACATCAAAGACTACGCCCTCCATGGGCTCATCAGTCCTCGGGATCATAGCAATGGAAATCATATTTCATCATTAAAGTTATCAAATATATGCATGAAATCCCTAACATATCATCTAAGAGCTCAAAGAAATTACACAGATCTGTTATACAAAGATGAAGAAACCGACAAAATAACCTATTGGGCTAATACCCACAAGATAAGGAAAGTTTCCTTAGAATATTATTCAAGCCATGTTTTATGAGGTGATATGGTTTTTAGGGATGTCCAGTCACAGTAAGACCAAGGGCAGGTGTTGTCTGTGGGTGCCTTTGTAGGAGGCGAGCTGTACTCGTCATGGATGCATTTTTTTCGAGCCCTTTATTGCCTTTATTTTTCTTTTTATTTCTTTTCTTTCTTTTTTACTTCAAGGTATGACCAGATGAAACTGCCTTAGCTTGGTGGCCAGAGCTGACAGTGTTACCCACTGGTATCTTCGCGGAGATGATAAGGTTGGCTCGTGATGAGACTTCCTTTCCCTTGGCCATGCAACCAAAGGTCGCTGCCCTGGCGTGGTGACCAGATGATGGCAATGTCATACCGCTGGATACCTATGAACATAATGGGCCAGCTCGTGATGAGACCTCCCATCCTCTTGGTTAGGTCTTGTTTTATTATTTTTCTTAGGGTCCCTTTAGTTTCTTATCGAGAGGCTTTTTATTGCCTTCTCGGGGATCCCCTGGGCGAAGCATCTCTAGGTTTTATTTCCTATGGATTTTATCTTTTACCAGCTGCTTTCACCCCCTGGGCCTTTAGCCCCTTCTTCCCACAAGACAAAGTGTAAACCTCAAAGGTCATCCTAATGGCCGGACTAGGGGAATGAGATACATGTGCGGGGTATAAGATGTAAAATGACAAAAATGGTGGGAGCGGACGATGGCTCTGCAAATCCCCTTTGGTGGCTAACCAAAACCCATGAATATCAACTTGCTAAGTCACCCCATCAATCACCCCAACAATGGTCAAGTGTATTAGTGTAAGATCCAAGCAGTCATCAGAAATGAAAGGAACCTAATGCATATATAAGAGAGTTATAATGATCAAATATGACACATACCATGATACCTTGGACCAATTACCTCATGGAGCAAGAGTCCTCTCCAATGTAAATCCAAGCCGGTGGTGATGGAAGTTGTTGTTGTTGATAGGACAAATCTGGCGAAGAAGGAGAAAGATGGGCCCTACAGGGCCATGCTCAGGTCAATCCCGCTCTCGGTACTCCATGTCTAGGACCTGTGGGCCTCGAGACATGATCTCCTAGTTATCCCTAGATATCGGGGATAACAGTTCCCACCCTTATATTTAAGAGTCTTCCTAGGTTTTTTTCCCCTCAATGGACCCAAGGGAACATAAGAACCACCTTACAATAGAGGTAAACTCAAAGCACCTCCAATAAAACCTTGAGTAGCTCTGAGAGACTTGATTTGGACATAACCAAAATCTAATTTTGGCATACCTTTTTACCCTGATATCGGTAAAGATTCTAGAACTATGTTGTGGCACAGGGAAGAATAAATGACTTCATCATTGAAATACTTCCCTCCAATGGTCGAAATTCCAACGCCCTTCCAACATGATCCAATACCAACATTGTCCTTTTCCGAGTCATCATCCTGATAAGAATAAATCATATCATTCACACATGTGCTATGACATGCCACCTTGAGAGAGGACTGTACTCCATCCACCTCACTATCCACTTCACCATCCTAACAAATCCATCCAATCAGGTCCTTAATAGAGGGTCTTGGGTGATGCACAAAGATATCGCTCTATGAAAGAAATTCTTTCGAATAATCAACTAGGAACTTAGAGACCACTTCTACCATTCTGACGGAAAATAATTACCTAAAAAACCCTAAAATCCTATGGCCAAAAAATGTGGTTTCCATCCGATCACATCACTTCATAAACCATCAATCCCCTCTTGGAAACCTACACACATCAATATTTATCATGCAACTAACAACATTTTTAACACATGGATGTAGCTCAATTAACATTCACACGACAACATATAAATGCCTGAAACTCAGAGCAAGCACACATCAATTAATTCCCGCAATTAAATGCAATGTGTTGAGGATTTAGCATGCATTTAACAACATTATGAATGCAACCAAATATACTTATACACATTAGCATATAATTTACTCAATAACATAGTATATGCATAAGAGATAAAACCCATAAATAAGAACATTATAACAGAGATAATCACTTATCTTTTTAACCAAATGTGAAACTAGCTACAAAGGATGGGAATTCCACCCAATTGTATATTTTTTGCTCCAAATATCAGCAAAAGATCACCCCTAACCTGGGGTAAAAAATCCACAAGAAAGGGTGTCTCTCTTTTGTCCACTCACACCCCAAAATAACCCACAGCAAGATAATTTTTCCTATAGCTATCCCAATCCTCCCCCCAAACCTACACAACCAAGGAATCGGATCCCGCTTCATTGCACGTAGTCCCTCGGGCCTTCCCACTTCCCTCTAGGGCTCCAGCACAGGTTGGCTAAAAATCTCTCTTGTTGGGGACTCCATGGATGTCAACTACAACAAGAAAATACCACAACAACAATCTCACTATTGCAGGGTAATTTCTCACATAGAATCTCACTCTAGAGGTATAACAACCTACTTCTTTAATTTATAGCTCCTACAAGCTACCACACATGCCCACTATGGTTGCCTTCAATATCCAACACTCTACACTCCCTTGTTGCTCAAAAAACTGCATGTAAAACTAATTTATTTTCCCATACAAATTTCCTTTTTCCCCATGCATGTTGACTCTCCCAATTCCCAAGCTTGATTTTACATAGGCACATACTCTGAATAACTATGTGAAGTGCCTTTTCACACCAACCCTCTTACATGTGTTTAAGATTCGGGATTTGATACACTCAAAAGGAAATCAGAAGGTTTATACACAATAATAATTTTAGGAAGTGGATTAGGATTAATACACATGAATAATTCCCCCTTGGACCCCCTCTTAGATCATCCCCTCTCTTGTGGAAACTTATACCCCATTACATCATTCATGTCCATTTGCAGTTGGTGTTACATTTTATTTTTATTATTATGACATACAATATTTACATATTAAATAGTAGGGCCCATGACCATACTTTGTATTTACATTATACATTGCTAAATTAGGGATTAAAAACAGGGATGTTGAATTCCCCTCCCCCTAGAATTTGCACTGTCCTCAGTGCACAACACCATACTAGTATACATGTACAAAATTTGCATCATATTAATTGACACTCTTTCATGTTCACAACTCCCGCAACAATTCCAACCATCAATCTCTCATCCCCCCCAAAATACACAACCCAAGGAAGTGTACCCCCTTCTCTGTACTGTAGTCCCTCAAGCTATACCACTTCCCTTCTAGGGGTCTAGCACATATCAAACATAAATTCTCTGAGATGTGGCTCTAGGAACTCCAGCTGCTAAAATCGAGTCATGCATACTTATATACAAATGTACATTCATTTTTCTTCAAAATTTGCAAGACTTTACGGGTACTCTTCCCGCATGGTCTCTTCATGATCCCATGTGGCATCTTTAGGACCATAGTAGGTCCACTGGACCTTTACCAGGCCGATGGATTCGTTCCTGAGAAATTTGACTTTCTGGTCCAGAATGCGCACTAGTTCCACCCAAAATTCCCCTTCGTTATCCATTTGTATCATAGTCCAATCAATTACGTGGTTAAGATCAGGCACATATATCTTCAATAAAGACACATGAAACACATTATGAATTCTCATGGATGCATGCAATGAAAACATGTATGCAACTGGGCATATCTTCTTTAGAACTTGAAACGACCCACAGTATCTCACTGCCAACTTTGGGAAACTTCCCAATCTTAGCGAGCTCCTTTTTTCCTTTACTTTTAAAAACACATGCTCACCCACTTTAAATTCTCTACATGTCCTACTTTTATCTAAATAACCCTTTTTCCTGTCCTGTGCAACCTTTAAATTCTTCTTTAGATTTACCATATGTTCTTCCATGTCCTTTAGCGATTCTAGCCTAATAACTACATTGTTTGTTGGGTTATCCCAGCTCACTAGCGTGTTACATTTCCTTCCATATAAGGATTCAAATGATCCCATGTTCAGTGATTCCTAATACCCATTATTATAAGAAAATTCAACTACATGAAGGTAATCTTCCCACTTGGAAGGCTTGTCCATTGCATACATTCTCAACATATCTTCAATTATCTCGTTAGTTCTATATGTCTTCCCATGTAACTATGTATGATATGTCGTGTTGAAATTCAATTTTGTCTCAAATCCCTTAAACAACCCCTTCCAAAAGTTAGAAGTGAACTTGGGATATCTATCTGACACTATTTCCTTAGGAACACCATGTAGCCTAGAAATTTCCTTCATATAAAAATCTCCAATATTGGTTTCCTTTTGATTTTTTTTCACTAGTATAAAATGTGTGGCCTTTGTAATCTTGTCCACCACTACCATGAAGGAATCATGCTACCTTGTTGTTATTGGCAATGTGATGATAAAATCTATCATAACTACCTCATATTTACATTCAGAAATGGGTAGTAGTTGTAACAATCATGTTGGATGTTTGTGTTCAGTATTCACCTTCTGAAATTCCATGCACTTGGCTATGTAATCAACCATGTCCTTCTTCATTCCAGGCTAGAAAAACTACCTTCTTACTATTGCAATTGTATTTTGGTACCCTGGATAAGCAGTGTATGGCACATTGTGAATCTCTTTTAGTACTATATTTCTCAACTCCTAAGTGTTAAGGACATAAATTGTGTCCCTGGATAAGTGAATTCCATCATCTTCTAGTCTATAGTCTTCAAATTTTAGTGGTACATTTTATTGTTGTAAGCCTTTTATAACTTGTACATAATGTTGATATGATTCTACAGCTTCCAAAATTTTATTTTCTTAAATATAAACAATACATGTTAATGGTTACCTCATGAATTTCATGCACCCTTTTGCTAAGTGCATCAACCACTTTATTCTCTTTTCCATTGATGTGCTTGATGTCGAATTCATATTCACTGAGCAATTCCAACCATCTAGTTTATCTAGAATTTAGTGTTGGTTTCTCAAACAAGTGTTTCATGCCACTATGATATATATTCAACTCAAATTTTATGCCCATGAGATAATTCCTCCACATTTTTAAGGCATGAACTATGGTTTCCAACTCCAAATCATGGGTAGCATAATTTATTTCATGCTCCTTAAGTTTCCTTGAATCATAACATATGACATACCCATTGTGTGTAAGGACTCCCCCAATCCCTTCTTTCCATGCATCAATGCACACAACAAAATATTCATCTGGATCTGCAACCTTTAAAATAGGTGTGTTGGTTAATAATTCCTTCAAGTGTTGGAAACTCTCTTCACATTGGGCAGTCCACTCAAACTTGGTTCCCTTCTTCTGCAGTGAGGTGATCTGATGTGAAGCTTTGGAGAAACCTTTGATGAATCTCCTATAGTACTCATCTAATCCCATAAAGAATATAACTTTTGAAACATTCTTTGGTGTTGGCCAACTTTTAATCGCTTCAATCTTCTCAGGGTCCACTGTTGTTCCCTCACTGAGACTGTGGCCCAAATAATGAATTTTCCTTTGATAGAAAGTGCATTTTCTTAACTTCGCATACAATTGGTGTTATCTCAACACTTGAAGCACCATTCTCAAATATTTTGCATGTTCCTCCTATGTATTAGAGTAGATAAGCACATCCCCATCTTTATTAGAGTAGGTTATCTATGAACATTCCATTCATTAGACACATAAAAATATTTAGTGCATTTGTCAGGCCAAATATCACCACCACAAACTCATAAGGTCCATATATTGTCCTAAATGTTGTCTTGTTGGTGTCTTCTTCTCTAATTGTTACTTGGTTAGTGTGAAAATTCACTTCACATAGTTAATGAGAGTATGGGCCTGGGTACAATCAACCTTGGGAATTGGAGAGTCAACATGCATGGGGGAAAATGAAATTTGTATGGGAAAAGAAAGAAATTTTACATGCAGTTTTTGAAGCAGTAAGGTAGTGCAGAGTGTTGGAGCTTGAAGGAAGTCATAGTGGGCATGTGTGGCAGCTTGTTGGAGCTGTAAATTCATGAAGAAGCGGGATGTTAGGCCTATAGAGTGAGATTATCTTTAAGAAATTACCCTACAGCAGTGAACTTGCTACTGTGATATTTTCATGGTGTAACTGACATCCTTCGAGTCCCCAACAAGAGATATTCCTAGCCAACCTATGTTGGATCCCTAGAGAGAAGTGGGAAGGCTTGAGGGACTTTGTGCAATGAAGGGGGATCATATTCCTTGGGTTGTGCAGGTTGAGGGAAAGAGAGTTGGGGGATTGAGTGGACAAAAGAAAGACACCACTTCTTGAGGAGTCATAGCCCAAAGTCATGGGTGATTTGTTGTTGATATTTGGAGTAGAAAATCAACAGTTGGGTGGAATGTCCATCCTCTACATCTAGTTTCACATTTGGTTAAACAGATAAATGTTTATCTATGTTCTATTGTTCTTATTCATGGGTTTTATTTTTTGTGCATATACTATGTTCTTGAGTATTATATGTTTTTGAGTATATGTATATTTAGTTTCATTCATAATGTTGTTAAATGCATGTTAGATCGTCAATGCATTGCCTTTAATTGTGGGAATTAATTGTTGTGTCCTTACTCTGAGTTTCAAGTAGTTATATGATGTTGTGTGAATGTCAATTGAGTTTCATCCATGTTTTAAAAATGTTGTTAGTTGCATGATAAATCTTGATGCATGCATTTAGTTTGTTGAGATGTATGTTTGACATGTATATTCATATGTATATTGTTCATGTATATTATGTTTTTCATATAATGTTGTGATTGGTATTGTTTTATTTACAAAATCTATTATGAGTATGATAATGATTAACATTGTTAACGATTTCTCTATTTTTAAGTTAAAATTGAGATGTATCACTCATTTAAATTTACAGCTTCCATATAATGTTTAGGTTTACTTTTATGAAATTGTTTAATTTGGATTGTGATTGTAAAAAGTTGTAACCATTAATGCCATATAATGTTTAACTCTTCTTCAAGGTGAATTGTTTCTTGTCCAACAAGATACAATATGTCGATTAAATGTGTTTAGAAACAAAAATACTTAAATATGATGAGTGAAATAATTGTGATTTGAATAATTATGTATTTTTCATATATTATAACAATAACATTTCAATATAATTATTCACTAATAATGATGAGGATGATGTAATAATAATGTTATTTTATTAATATTTAATTTTTCCAAAGATTTTATTAATTTGTATTATCCAACTATTATAATATTTGAAATTTATTCAATTAAATTTAAAATATTAAATATAAAGAATAATAATGCATTTTGATCTATACACTTTCGATGAAATGGTTTCACAATTTTTTACTCTAATACTAACTTTATGAATCTTCTATTAAAAAATAATATCACCAAACATTCTATAATTAGTCTTTTAAGTATTAGTAAAATTGACAAAGGTTTATATACTTTTAGATAAAGTATGGATCATTAAAAAATTCCTTTATTCTGACTAGGCTTTAGAAAAGACTCTTTTAGAATTTCCATGTCCTTCCTATATTGACACTTATTTCAAGGGGAATGTAAAGAGAGTGATTAATATAAATTTATATGATTATAAAATTAAAGGATGGAGTGGAATAGGTGAAGGCCATGACAGTTTCATTAGTTAAGGTTGGGAATGCCATCAAAGTTGGTAATTCCAACACCACAAGTGTGATTCCATAACTCATAGATGTTGCACGAAGTTATTTTGTTGGAATTGTCCTTAGAAGTTCCATTTTATTGTAAAAATGTAGACAATTTCGATATGGCACATCGTAGGTCTAGGGGGGAGTCATTGTTCACACAACCACACACAAGAAAATGATAATGACACTATCAAATAGAAACACACACATCATTAATTGCCATAAAATTGTGACTGCATAGCATAATTTTACCAAAAGTATAGAAGAAGAATTGTGTATTCAACATACATACCATTAGAAGGTTCAGATGGTCATGTGATTTCAAACCTAACAAATTCCCTTCTACAGTGAAGAAACATTGTAGAGTCGACCCATATAAAAAGGTGCCTTCACACCCAATATAACATCCTTCACCACAGAAATATTGTATTTCTTCAAAATCCGTGGGACATCACCTTCTTTAAAAGGCCAAGAGAAACTAGCCTCTCCTTTAGTTTATTTTCTTGGTCAATGTCTCATTTTAGTATTTGAAGCAATAATATCTCTCCTAATAGCCAATGTGTCAATTGTATTCCATGATATGTGCCTCCATAAAGAAAATGAAACATTTAATGTATGCATGGGATCTAGTAAGTGTCCAATCTTAAGATGATCCCAATACAGAAGCTCATAAAATACAGATTTCCTTTTCATCCCAATGGGAATTTTCTCAACATAAGTGTCAAAAAATTCAAGATCATCAAACGTAGGTTCCCCATTTGAATCAAACAATTCTACCATTTCCTTCTCCTTCTCCATGTCATATGCCCTAATCTAATTTATTGGTGTCATTATTTCAGGTCTTCGAGTTCTCTATGGTTTACCATTGAAAGAAGATGGAACTCTTCTATAAGGGTGGTCTTCTGGGAGGAATACCCTAGAACAATCGTACATCAGCTTTTGTAGATGGTTGGACCACCTACCCTTTATAGAAGGTCCACAACATTTACATCCATGATACCCTTTTTTTACAATACCTGCAATGTTATTGTATACAGAACATATTAGTGTCCAAAATATAGTTGCACCAAATGAAGTAAGCAAAAAAACATTATAGCTATAAACAAATCAATCAACATGCTTACCAGAACAATCTCCTAGTCTTGGATATTCATGCGTGGTGTACACACATATGCCATACAACCTAAAAGACCTCTAGATTGGGATGGGTCTCGATACATCATATATATGTATCCCTTCCCATAATTGTTTAAATTCATCATTCAGTGGTTGGAGGTAGACATCCATTATCTTCACTTGTCTTCTACCCAAGACTATAAGAGTCGGCATAAGATGTTCATTCTTCACAGACAACCATGGGGGGATATTGTTATTGATCACTATCACTGGAAAAATAGAATAGTTGGTTTTTTTTAGGGAATATGGGTTAACTCCATCCATATTTATGCTCAATCGTAGGCTCCATACTTCATCTTTGAATTTATCAAGCCACGTGTCCTCTATATGCTTCATGGCTATTGAATATGATTGGATTCACATAACTCCTGGCTCACTTCTATGTGAGGGATGCCTCCCCTCCAACATGGATAATTGTTTGCAACGAAAGAGCCTTTGAATCCTTGGAATTATAGGCATGAGCCTCAATATCATATGAGGAGGAATATGTGCCTTACCCTTTTCTTTTATTTATGGTAACTGCCATGCCCACATTCTGGACATGTCTCTTTGTCTGCATATTCTTTTATGTATAGAATACAATCATTCAAACATGAATGGTATGATATGTAATCAACACCTAAGATTTTCATCATTTGCTTTGCCCTTGCATTGTTATCAGGAAAGACATTATCACTCGGAAGCACCTTATCTTTGAGTAACCTCCAATTAATGGGAAATAGAAATGTACATTGTCATTAAGCATGAATAAAATCAACCATTTTATTCCTTCACGGTGTGACAAGATTCCTTAAACAATTAGGGGAACTAATGGTTAGTGTCCTCATAAGTGTTGAGAAACATGCATATGAATTACCATACATTTCTTTTAAGTTGTATAGTAACATTTTTTTCCCTACTTGGGTAGACCTTGGCCCCTGTACTCGACCAAAGAGAGGGGTGGAGGAAGCATATTTTATAATTTTGAAGAAGGTATCTATGACATCAGCATCATCCCCTAGTTCATTTTGTTGGAGTGAATGTAACGAAATTCTCTCCATGGCTTGGTTATCCCACAAAACATCATTCATACCAACCTCTATATCATTTCCTTCATCCCCAACATGTGAAGAACTAGTTTTACTGTAGAGGTTTTGAATTGGTGACTCGTAACGTAGTGTTAATCGAATAGGTGGTTGTTTCAACCATTCTTGGTATCCTTCCTCTCTAATCTATACTCGTTTAGAAGTAAGCTCGTGACTTGACATCATAGTGGGGTGCAATGGTAGATGGTGGTTAAGTCGCCCATCATCATAAACCCGATTGTAAAAATATTGAACATTGCATCGATAATATTAGTAACACAATGCTTTTAATATGTTCAAACATTATAACAAATAGTCATTAGAAGCATGGAAAAAAAATTCCCAATAATAAATGTGAAACCAACCTATTTATAAAACAAATCTTAAATTAAGAAATACATTTACATTAGTTCCATTGAAATTCCAAAAACAAAATTACTCAATTATCATTTTCTTATTCCCTACGGAGTTTCTACAAAAAAGAGATCCAATTTATGGTGTAATATCGTTGACCCAGGCTGGTTGCTAGAAGATGGTGTGTTATGATTGGTAGGGTAAAGAAGTTGTCCATTTTCATCAAACATCTATTTGAGGTATCTTTCTCCTAAATCTTGCATAATTTTGGAACTTCTAAAATATCTTGTGCATCTAAACTCGATCCTGAATCTTGATCCTGCAAAATTCAATGAACAATTATTCAACTGTGCCTACATACATAACATAAATTCAATTAGAGAAATGAATTATAAATAAAATATATACATACTGCAATCGGTGGGAGAGGACTTGAAGTACTTGCAACGATATGGAATGAGCTAGAATCTGAAGAATTTGTCATTTGATATTATAACTCTTTTTTTCCTGCTTTTGAGCCAAAAAAATATCTTGGGAAGGATAGAACAATCTAACTTCAAATAGAACTTGGAATAGATTTTATAAATTAACGATGATCTTAGTGATATAAAGACGCACCAATGTATTTAATTTAGAGAAGCACCAAAGACGGGCTTATGTTATTGCCTCTACAAAGAAAAATGTCCTCAAAATTTAAGTGTGGATGTTTGCATTTGCATTTTACAAATTAAACTATTTGTCGGTGCGTTATTAATTGCACACTGCACCAATGTGTTTCTAAGTGTATAGTGCACCGACAGAAGCAAGTGAGAAAAATAATGTGCACATATTATTAATGTGTTGAAATTTATTACGAAAACTAATTCGGTTTGTTATGCGTACACACTGCATCGGTGCGCTACTCACTGTATAGTGCACTAAAAAGGTAAGATACAGAAAAAACAGTTTGTGCATTTATCATTGATGTGTCAAAATATATAATGAAAAAATGAGCGGGAACTTCATCTTTTGTGTTTATAAATGAAAACCCTATTCATTCTTTTATTTTTTTGCCAAAATTTAGAAGGGATATTTGTGGTTTTTTTTTAGAGTCAAATTCGAAAGGGATTATTGTAGGTCACATACAAATCTTCAGAGTAGAAATTTCAGGTATATGATTTCATTCTATTAATCATCTTAATGTTTCCCCTATTTGATTCAAACAATTTTCAGTGCATTCCCAAACAAAAAAAAGGGTTTCATAGTTACTTTCAGTATTGGAAGCCCTTATTTCCTCATTATTTTTTTTGTTTTCCATTTATATATTTCACAACGAGAATGTTTTCTAAGAAAAAAAAATTATAGGGTTTGTTTATTTATGTATTGGGTGTTTCAAATTCGTTGCAATGAAACCACTCATTGCATTGTATCCCAAACTGTATTATCATTGTTAGGTTTTTTTTCTAAAAATGCCTTAGTGATTAATGGTGTGCTTTGTACATAGGAAGAGAATCTGTGTGTATTTTCATGTCAACTGTACCTCTTAATTTAAATTAGAAATGATATTTAAAAAAAAAAAAAAATTGCAGTCGACGGTGCACATTGTACATAGATAAGCATCAGGGCACATTTTCTTACAAAGAACACCATTGAGTTTAAAATGCAAAAAATAATATTGTTTTTTTATATGGAAACCACCATGTCTTAAATTTGTTCACATGTCGATGGTGCGTAAGAAACAATACTTAGGAAGTCATGCTTTTCTTAATTCATAAAGCATCGTCTGAATAAAAAAATTTGTAAAACATTTTCAATTTCGCAATGACACTGTTATAATATATCGGTGCATATAAATATGGTTGAAGCACCGGTGTGTATACGTATGGTTGACGCCCCAATGCGTATACATATGGTTGACTCCCCGATGTGTGTTAAATTACTATACGCACTAGTATCTTATTTTGCAAAAAAAATACGTAATTTTTATATATGATGATTCCTATTTTTATTTTATTTTTCAGGTAGATTTTGAAAATTTCAAGGGAGAAACAAAGGGAAAACCAATACATTCTAGTGGGGATGTCCAGAAAAGTGTATAAGAAGATGGTAAAAGAAATGAACATAATTGTGTTGTAAGAGGATTCATCCCAACTACAATGTGCATCAGAGGTATGTAATCATTTATTTATTCTTTTATGTACATCGAATTTAATTATCACATGAAATACTAATTTTAATTATTTTGTTGTAGAAAAGAAAAAAGATATAACCCATTCAACACATATGATAGGACAAAGAGGAATAAAATGGTTGATCACAAACTTTCTGAGTATTTATGTTTTTGGCCTTCCTTAAGATTTCATGTTTGTTGTGATATTTATATTTAAATAATTATTTTACACTTGTCAATGGACGTCTTCTAATAGGTGCTAACATACAAAGAGGATCCAACCCATGAATTGATAAACATTGTGTTAAGTATGGGTTGTGAGTATATGTTGAAGTATGAAAGTTTAATTGAACAATTTGTAAGCATATATGTTATTTAAATTCTCTTGTTTTACAATTAATGAAACAACAAGAAACTTTTATATCAATTATATCAATTGTGTTTTTTCATGGTGTATTAAACATGCAAGAAAGAAATTATGGAATGCAACCAACAAAGGAGATTTTGAGAGAAGGAATGAAGCATGGATTCAAAAGAATGTGCATTGTTTATGAAATACTTGGTTCTAAGGTATGTTTTTTTATTTATGCAATCATATATATTCTACTATATGTGTGTGTGTGTACTTATTATAGTTTATTTATATGTTAGTAGTGTTGGCCCTTCGACAGTCGTCGAAGGAGGAGCTCAATATGGAGCGGAGATCACAGGATCTCGGCCCACTTTTGGGTCCATTTTCGGTTTTTGGGAATATGTAACGGGATTGGGATATTGGCCCATGGGTTTTACCCATGCTTAGGCCTATTTTGTATGTATAAATAGTAAGCTAGTGAGCTAGAGGATAGATCGACATCTATGTGATGTATGCTAAGTGTAATTAAGGTCTGTAAGTTCTTTGTGCCTATATGAGACTTGCAAGGCTAAGTACAAGTCATTGTAGGAAGTTGGAAAAGGCTTTGTGTTGTAACGCAAGGAAGAAGGATCTAGTGAGCTGCGCAGATATTTTGTCATGTGCGCAGTAGGTTTTTGATGGCTCTGTGCTTGTAACCGATTGAAGACAATAATAAGGAAGAAGAATTGGTGGATGTAGCCCCAAGGTGGGGGTGAACCACGTAAATATTGTGTTGTGTTTCTTTGTGCTTGTCTCAATGTGTTTATGTTCCCATTTTGCTAAGTGTTATGAGATGACTGAATAGATATGCTTATGCTTAAAGTGTTAATGATATGTAGGATGTTATATACGATACACATGAATAGGCTTAGTGCATGATCTGTTAGATCTGATGTAGTTTACCGATGTTAACTGCTTGAATATGTTAGATGATTGTGAATGGTGTGAAGCCCTGTTTTATCAACGAAGTGGATATTGACTACATATTAAAGAACCAACAGTACTCAGTGCTTTATTAAGTGTTAGAATCACATATATGTGTCCCAGCTAAGGTTGTAGACACCTGAGTCTTGCAACCACCCCTATCTCTACCTCGGGTGAGACTTCATCTGCTTCGCAGGTGTTGTCGAAAGGGTCGGTAGTTAGGTATTTTTTGGTGCTCTCTTGAGCGTTGAACCCTGGGTCTGCCCCTATGCCAACAAATGGTTCTGTTGTCAGGACCTGAAACTGTGATTGTTGAGAACTGAGAAAGAGGAAGCTCTATGCAAAGATTCATCCTGAAACTATGAAAGCTCTATACCCTAGTGCGCAGTATTCTACTTGATCTGTAAAGCTTTGTACTAAAGAAGGAAGGTTAGATCTAAGAGAAAGAAGCCCAATCTGAAGAGAGAAGGCCAGATCTGAAAGAAAGGAGGTTAGATCTGTAGAAAAGAAGCAGGATCTGAAAGCTTTGTGCTCCAAGAAAGGTAAAAGTGAGAAGTTTTGATTGAAAGAGGTAAGATCTGTAAGCTTTGTTCTCTATTAAAGGTAAGAATAGTTAAAAGTTCTTAGATCTGAAAGATTTGTGCTCTGTAAAAGTAAGAAAGGTGGAATTTTTTTTATTTTTTTTTTCTAGAGTATTGATCTAGGTATATTTGATAGGTTTTGTCCTAGTTTGAAAGCTAGGGTGTTAATAGACTAAAGAAGATGTGATATGAATATATCTGATAAGAATAATGAAAGATATGTTATACCTATGCATAGAAAGAATGTTTGGACTAATAAATGGATGCAGGATCCTAGAAAGAATTTGTTGCAGGTTCGCTACCATGATCCTAGTGCATAGTACAGAAAAGGTTAGGGATCATGTAACAAAAAATGAGGATTAACCCTCTATTAAATTTGCAGAAGACCAGGACATCTTGCTAAGGAATTCCCTGGAAGAATACCTAGTTGTCTCTGTTGCAAATCCATGGACCATGAAGCATTGGATTTCCTTAGAATTATCACTAAGCTTGAAGGAATGAATCGGAACCAAGGAAACCCTAAGGAAGATCCAGAAAAGGCAGAACCCCAGCAAGAATCAGAGAAGGTATTGATACAAGTGAAAGAGACCCTGAATGACCACCGACATGTCATCTTATCAGAGATCTTCAAAGAGGAGGAATGCATCGAAGCAAGAATAGGGGACTTCGACAATGACTGTGTCCTAGATCAAGAAACACGGATGAATATTATGCCAAAAAGAACCTGGGAAGCTATAGGAAGGCTTTCTATGATCCCTTCCCTAGGGGGAATAAGTTTATTCAGAGGAAAGCTAGTAAACCTACGTGGAAGGCTCTCTTGGATACCTATGAATTTCAATGGAGATTCGACAGAAGAGGACTTTGAAATTATTAAATTTGTTGAAGACAGAGCCTCGTTTACCATGCTAATAGGAAAACATTGGATTGATAAAGATCAAGCCAGATGAAAGGAGGAGGAAGAAGTTTTGGAACAAAAGAAGCAAGAGTTAAAAGACTTTATGAACAAAAGGATCACACACTTGATTGAGGAACAGAAGAGCATATCGCAGATAGTTAATACTAGAAACTTGGATGTCGAGGCTAAGAGAACACTATAGGATCCCTAGAATATTGAATTATGTATCCCAGACAAGGAAGAAGTATTACACAGGAACCCTAGGAAAAAATTTCAACAGTGCAGTGCAAAGTAACTAAGACCAAAGAAGAAAAGACTCAGAATGATAAAATCATTACCGAGACAAAGCTCACTAGAAAGAAGGCTAGAAAGTTAAGAAAGAAAAGGGTTAATATTGAAAGGTTACAAGAGGTTCTAGAAGAGACCTCGCAAAAAGAAAAATTGAAGAATTGGAGCTTCGTCGAGATATCAGAACAACGACATAGAGTACTTCACCATGATGAAGCAATATAGTCATTGGACTAATATATCCGTTTGACTTCCACTCTGAATGGGCAGAAAAGAAATAAATAGGCATCATCAGACCATTAGGTCACACCATAACAGATCGAACGGAAGTTAATGGAGGGTCATGTCCGTTGTGAGCCAACCGTTATCGACTCACCTATTTAGATCGTCACACCATGCACGAAGAACACTTTTTCCAAATCGATAATTTGAGCTCGCAACCTTGATTAAGATTGTCCAGTGATCATTACGCTCTTGCTTTCCATCTTATTTATGTGTCTACATTACTTCATGAACCCGGTATTATTAACCATAAATGCGTATGTCTAAGGAGCTTAGCACACTTGAAGAATTTGTGAAGGAAGTACTCGTTGATCTAAGGAATGAGAAAGTCATGTCAGAAAGAAGGATGTTTGTAGGTGTGCAAGAATCATTGATAGGAGGAGTCCAAGCTTCTCATTCAATTACTCATGGAGTAGGAACTTCCAGAATTGCAACAGAGACGAGAACGAAGCATAGAGATGATCTCGTGAATGCCAAGTTGATTCTGATCATCTTACCTGTGTATATACCTCCTCTGAGCGGCACAGTGAACAGAGACAACGTGCCCAGGGATTTTGAGTACGCTTTGGTCACTGCGTACCTCCCGAAAGGGGTGTGCGCAGTTCATGTCGACCGGGATAAGCTTGCAACCTTGAAGTTTAGTGACTTCAACCTCGATGACAGAAAGGCTTACAACATGCTCACCATGCATAATTATTTGACCAGGACTAAAGGCAAGAACCCCAAGATTATATCGCAGTCATCGACCCAGAACCTCGCACAGTCCACACTAATCAATATGATGAATATACCGCACTTCGGAAGGCACCAGGAAGTGAACGCCTGTGTCAAATTTCTGTTGTCAATTTACCATGGAGGATACTTATGGTTTAATCGCCGCATCATTGTGGATCCGACCTTGATCAACCAAATCATTGGGCTTAGCATGCAAGGCCCCGACCAACAAGATTTTTACCCTGGAAAGACCTCAGACCGAGTATTAGCGTAGAGGATCAAAGAGACTTATGGTGATGTCGAGAAGGGAACGTTAGGCTACAAGGTAGCCTCTATCTAGAGCGACGCAGTGCGGCTCACATGTCATTTGATTGCAGGAAAGCTAGTTCGCAAGAACCAGCCCACACAAGTGACTTGATTCATTGTTGACCTCGCAGGGAAGTGCGCAAAAGGACTTCATATAAATTGGCACAGTACCTGGTAAACTAGTTAGAACTAGACTGCAAAGAAGCACAAGACCAAGGATATGAGTTTCACTTCAGTTGTCTTCTCATACCGATCGCATTCATTGCATGGGAGATTCCAGAAGGTGCGACCTTCCTAGACATCGAGCTCTTTGAACCATTGGTTGTGAAGTTCAGTACCCTGTGGTACTCGAACGATATGAACAAGCAGTGGTAGTCAAATCTTGTCTTTAACACTTACTACAACCAGTTGAAAGTAGCCATCTAGTCTAAGCCTCGTATGACCCTGAATACCCTCCATAGGTTTTGGCCCCTAATAAAGTTCAACACGGACCGCCACTTCATTTATATAGCAGCACGCGCATATGGCCATAAGCAGCAGTTGTAGTCCTATTGCAAGCTTACAGAGGAAGATTTAGAGGAAATCACCAAGGAATGGCCAGTGGACCTCCTTATCCCAGTCAACCATGCGGAGTTGTCTGATGCAAAAAATCAGGAAGCTACACAGGATACACCCGAACCTAGTAAAACAAAGAAGCCTGAAGAAGTTCAGGATGTAGATAGCACATCCGTGAAGACTGCGTCTATGTCACCAGAGCAAGGAGGTGTTGGCGAAGATATCGGCGAGGAAACATTGCATAAGGATGAGGAGAACCCCTCAAAGAAAATAAATGTGTCCCCCAGAATCCTTCATCCAGAAAGAAAATGAAAGCAACCAAGACCAATTTTGAGACTGTCCTCACCCCGGATGACTTTAACTTTATCATCACTGCATTGAACGATGCTTCGCTAGATATTGCAGAGAAGAAGGAAGCCAAGAAGGAGAATATGTACAGTCAGATCGAGATAGAGCTCCAAGGAGTGCAGTAGGCACTTCAGTCAAAGCGAGTAGTCTCCACTGCACCCCTGTCAGTCGGAACACCAGAAGAAGGAGATGAGTCATATCAACTCCACCGAATCGTGGATTCAGTCATGGCTTGACTTCGAAAAGAACAAGATGAAGCAGAGAAAGCCATCCAAGCTTTGACATAAGTACAAGGAGTACTTGTAGAACAGCACAGTGTTGTAGAACAAGAAAAGAGTGCTCTCCAAGAAAAATGGAATAATGAGAAAGCACAGCTACAGCAAGGAAGGGAATAGTTGTTGGCATAGAAACTAGAGGTAAAGGAAGTGTTCAATAGAGAACTTCGCTCTGTGACATTCATTGAGGTACAGACCAAAGAAATAATCCCACAGCAGGCGGCACAACTCGAAGACGTGATCCAGAAGCTACAGCAGTGCATCGCAGATCTAGAGCTCCGCGTTGTACCCGAAACTCCACAGGAGGTAAGAGACCTAAGGGAAGAAATTTCCCACAACATAGTTGGCAGATTAAAATATCTTGCCTTGGAATGAAAGCACCTGAGTAACCAGAGTGCCAAAACTTATGATAACCTCACAGAGAATCCAGAGTTACAGGCATTGGAGTCGCAGCTCCAAGAAGCAAAGCAGCACGCTAATATGTTACAGGCGCAGCTGAAGGCCTTGTCACCAGTGGAAAGAATGAAGTGGTCTCAAGAGAAATGCACCACCCAAAAACAGATCCATATGATTCAGAGTAAAGTAATGGAAGTCACTCAATGACTTCAACTAGTGCAAGAAAAGGCATGTCAACTGTTCACTGAAGTTGAAATCCAAGGAGCCAAAATGGAACAGATCGTCATCACCGTAGAAAAATGCTTAGAAGGGCCAATGAACGACGAAGTGATCCAGGAGTTCACTGAGCAAGAGGTTGTAGAACTGCAGCAGGTCGAAGTAGCTTGAGCCAAGCTCAAAGAATTCAAGGTATAATTGCTCAAACCAAAGTGACTCGGGACGAGTCATAGGTGAGTGTTGGGGGCATGTTGGCCCTTGACCAAGTTTTGGGAGTTTCTTGGTCATATTAACCTATTTTGGGACTTCAATAGCCATTGAAGGAGGAGTGAAAGACGGAGCAGAGATCACGGGATCTCAGCCCACTTTTGGGTCCATTTTTGGTTTTTGGGAATATGTAATGGGAATGGGATATTGGCCCATGGGTTTTACCCATGCTTAGGCCTATTTTGTATGTATAAATAGTAATCTAGTGATCTAGAGGATAGATCGACATCTATGTGATGTATGCTAAGTGAAAGTAAGGTCTGTAAGTGCTTTGTTCCTATATGAGACTTGCAGGGATAAGTTAAAGTCATTGTAGGAAGTTGGAAAAGGCTTTGTGTTATAACGCAAGGAAGAAGGATCTAGCGAGCTGCGCAGATCTTTTGACCTATGTGCAATAGGGTTTTGATGGCTCTATGCTTGTAACCGATTGAAGACACTAATAAGGAAGAAGAATTGGTGGATGTATCCCCAAGGTGGGGGTGAACCACGTAAATATTGTGTTGTGTTGCATTGTGCTTGTCTCAATGTGTTTATATTCCCATCTTTCTAAGTGCTATGAAATGAATGAATAGATCTTCTTATGCTTAAACTGATAATGATATGTAGGATGTTAGATTTGATACACATGAATAGGCTTAGTGCCTGATATGTTATATATGATGTAGTTTACCGATGCTAAGTGCTTGAATATGTTAGATGACTATGAATGGTGTGAATCCATGTGTTATCAGCGAAGTGGATATTGACTTCATATTAAAGAACCAAATGTGTTGAGTGATTTATTAAGTGTTAGAATCACATATTTGTGTCCTAGCTAAGGTTGCAGACACCTGAGTTTTGAAACCACCCATACATCTACCTCGGGTGAGACTTCATCTGCTTCGCAGGTGTTGCCGAAAGGGATGGTAGTTAGGGATTTGTTGGTGCGCTCTTGAGCGTTGAACCCTGGGTCTGCCCCTATGCCAACAAATGGTTCTGTTGTCGGGACCTGAAACTGTGATTGCTGGGAACTGAGAAAGAGCAAGCTCTATGAAAAGATTCATCCTGACACTGTGAAATCTCTGTGCCCTAGTGCGCAGTATTCTACTTGATCTATAAATCTTTTTACTAAATAAATAAGGTTAGATCTTAGAGAAAGAAGCCCGATCTGAAGAGACAAGGCCAGATCTGAAAGAAAGGAGGTCGAATCTATAGAAAAGAAGCAGGATCTAAAATCTTTGTGCTCCAAGAAAGGTAAAAGCAAGAAGTTTTGATTGAAAGAGGTAAGATCTGTAAGCTTTGTGCTCTGTTAAAGGTAAGAATAGTTAAAAGTTCTTAGATCTGAAATATTTGTGCTCTGTAAAAGTAAGAAAGATGGAATTTTTTATTTTTTATTTTTTTTTCTAGAGTATGGATCTAGGTATATTTGATAGGTTTTGTCCTAGTTTGAAAGCTAGGGTGTTAATAGACTAAATAATATGTGATATGAATAGATCTGATAAGAATAATGAAAGATATGTTATACCTATGCATAGAAATAATGTTTGGACTAATAAATGGATGCAGGATCCTAGAAAGAATTTGTTGGAGGTTCACTACCATGCTCCTTGTGCGCAGTACAGAAAAGGTTGGGGATCATGTAACAAAAAGAGAGGATTAACCCTTTGTTACAATTGCAAAAGACCAGGACATCTTGCTAAGGAATTCCTTGGCAGGAGACCTAGTTGTCTCTGTTGAAAAGCCATGGACCATGAAGCGTTGGATTGCCCTAGAATGATCGCTAAGCTTGAAGGAATGATTCTGAACCAAGGAAACACTAAGGAAGATCCAAAAAAGGTAGAACCCCGGCAAGAATCAGAGAAGGTATTGATACAAGTGAAAGAGACCCTGAATGACCACCAACATGTCAGCTTATCAGAGATCTTCAAAGAGGAGGAATGCATCGAAGCAAGAATAGGGGCATCGAAGCAAGAATAGGGGACTTCGACATTGACTGTGTCCTAGATGAAGAAACACAGATGAATATTATGCCAGAAAGAACCTGGGAAGCTATAGAAAGGCCTGCTATGATCCCTTCCCTAGGGGGAATAAGTTTATTCAGAGGAAATCTAGTAAACCTACGTGAAAGGCTCGCCTGGATACCTATGAATTTCAATGGAGCTTCGACAGAAGAGGACTTTGAGATTATTAAATTTGTTGAAGACAGAGCCTCGTTTACCATGCTAATAGGAAAACCTTAGATTGATAGAGGTCAAGCCAGACGAAAGGAGGAAGAAGAAGTTTTGGAACAGAAGAAGCAAGAGTTAAAAGACTTTATGACCAAAAGGATCGTGCACTTGATTGAGGAACAGAAGAGAAAATCGCAGATAGTTAATACTAGAAACTTGGATGTCAGGGCTAAGAGAACACTAGAGGATCCCCAAAAGATTGAATTATGTATCCTAGACAAGAAAGAAGTATTACATAGGAACCCTAGGAAACAATTTCAACAGTGCAAAGTAAATAAGACCAAAGAAGAAAAGACTCAGAATGATAAAATCATTACCGAGACAAAGATCACTGGAAAGAAGGCTAGAAATTTAAGAAAGAAAAGGGCTAATACTGAAAGGTTACAGGAGGTTCTAGAAGAGACCTCGCAGAAAGAAAAATTGCAGAATTGGAGCTTCATCGAGATATCAGAACAGTGACACAGAGTACTTCACCATGACGAAGAAATATAGTCGTTGGACCGATATATCTATTCGACTTCTGCTCTGAACGAGTAGAAAAGAAATAAATAGGCATCATCAGACCATTGGGTCACGCCATAATAGATCGAACGGGAGTTAATGGAGGGTCATGACCATTGTGAGCCAACCATTACTGACTCACCTATTTAGTTTTCCGTGCCATGCACGAAGAACACTTTTTCCAAATTGAGAATTTGAGCTCGCAACCTTGATTAATATTTTCCAGTGATCATTACGCTCTTGCTTTCCATATTATTGCCATGTCTACATTACTTCATGAACCCGATATTATTAACCCCAAGCGCGTATGTCCGACGAGCTTAGTGCACTTGAATAATTTCGAAGGAAGTAATTGTTGATCTTAGGACCGATCAAGTCATGTCGGAAAGAAGGATGTATGTAGGTGTGCAAGCATCATCGACTGGAGGAGTCCAAGCTTCTCCATCAACTGCTCACAGAGTAGGAACTTCCAGAATCGTAACAGAGACAAGAACAAAGCATAGAGATGTTCTCACGAATGCTAAGTTGATTCCAAGCATCTTACCTGTGTATATACCTCCTCTAAGCGGCACAGTGAACAGAGACAGCATGCCCAAGGATTTTGAGTATGCTTTGTTCACTGCGTACCTCCCAAAAGGGGTGCGCATAGTTCGTACCGACCATAATAAGCTCGCAGCCTTGAAGTTTAGCGACTTCAACCTCAGCGACAGAAAGGCTTATAGCATGCTCGCCCCACATAATTATTTGACTAGGACTGAAGGCAAGAACCCCAATATTATCCCATAGTCATGGACCCAGAACCTCGTGCAGTCCACACTACTCAATGTGATGAAGATCCCACACTTCGGCAAGCACCAGGAAGTGAACGCCTGTGTCAAATTGTTGTTGTCAATTTACCATGGAGGATACTTATGGTTGAACCACCGCATCATTGTTGATCCGACCTTGATCAATTGGATCACCGGGCTTAGCATGCAAGGCCCTGACCAACAGGATTTTTACCCTGGAAAGACCTTAGACCAAGCATTAGCGTAGAAGATCAAAGAGACTTATGGCGATGTCGATAAGGGAACATGAGGCTACAAGGTAGCCTCTATCCAGAGTGGCACAGTGCACCTTGCATGTCAGTTGATCGCAGGCAAGCTATTTCGTAAGAACCGGCCCACACAAGTGACTGGATTCGTCGTTGACCTCGCAGGGAAGTGGGAAGAAGGAATTCAAATGAATTGGGTGTAGTACCTAGTAAACCAATTGGAACTGGACTGCAAGGAAGCACAAGACCAAGGATATGAGTTCCACTTCAGTTGGCTTCTCATACTAATCACATTCACTGCATGAGAGATGCCAGAAGGTGCGACCTTCCCGAACATCGATCCCTTTGAACCATTGGTCACGAAGTTCAGTACCCTGTGGTACTCAAACGATATGAACAAGCAATGGTAGTCAAATCTTATCTTCCACACTTAATACAAACAGTTGAAAGTAGCCATCTAGTCTGAGCCTTGTATGACCCCGAATACCCTCCACAGGTTTCGTCCCCTAATAAAGTTCAACGCGGACCACCACTTCATTTATATAAAAGCACGCACAAATGGCCATAAGCAGCAGTTGCAGTCCTATTACAAGCTTACAGAGGAAGATTTAGAGGAAATCACCAAGGAATGGTCAGCGGACCTCCTTATCCCAGCCAACCCTATGGAGTTGTCTGATGCAGACAGTCTAGAAGTTGCGCAGGATACACCTGAACCTACTAAAACAAAGAATCCTAAAGAATTTCAAGATGTAGACAGCACATTCGTGAAGATTGTGTCCATGTCACCAGAGCAAGGAGGTGCTAGCAAAGAGATCAGCGAGGAAACATCGCATAAGGATGAGGAGGACCCCTCAAAGAAAATAAAGTTGTCCCCCAGAAGCCTTCATCCAGAAAGAAAATGAAAGCAACCAAGACCAACTGTGTGACTGTCCTCACCCCAGATGACTTTAACTTTATCATTGGTGCATTGAACAACGCTTCGCTAGAGATTGTAGAGAAGCAGGAATCCAAGCAGGAGGTGATGTACAGTCGGATGGAGATAGAGCTCCAAGGAGTGCAGCAGGCACTTCAGTCAAGGCACGTAGTCTCCACTACGCCCCTTTTAGTCGAAACACCAGAAGAAGGAGATGAGTCATCTCAACTCCAACGAATTGCGGATTCATTCGAGGATTGACTTCGAAAAGCACAAGATGAAGAAGAGAAATCCATCCAGGCTTTGACACAAGTATAGGGATTACTTGTAGAACAGCACAATGTTGTAGAACAAGAAAAGAGTGCTCTCCAAGAAAAATGGAATGATGAGAAAGCACAGCTACAGCAAGGAAGGGAACAATTGTTGGCAGAGCAACTGGAGGTAAAGGAAGAGGTCAACAGAGAACTTCTCTCTGTGACATTCATTGAGGTATAGACTGAAGAAATAATTCCATAGCAGGTGGCACAGCTCGAAGATGTGATCCAGAAGCTACAGCAGCGCATCGCAAATCTAGAGCTTCGCGATGTACACAAAACTCCACAGGAGGTAAGAGACCTAAGAGAAGCAACTGCCCATAGCACAGTTGGAAGATTAAAATATCTTGCCTTGGAATGAAATCACCTGAGTAACTAGAGTGCCCAAACTTACGAGAACCTCAAGGAGAATCCAAAGTTACAGGCATTGGAGTCATATCTCCAAGAAGCAAAGTAGCACATTGATATGTTACAGGCGCAGCTGAAGGACTTGTCACCAGTGGAAAGAATGAAGCGGTCTCAAGAGAAATGCACCAGCCAGCAAAAAATCCATATGATTCAGAGTAAAGTAATGGAAGTCACTAAATGACTTCAACCAGTGCAAGAAAAGGCATGCCAATTGTTCACTGAAGTTGAAATCCAAGGAGTCGAAATGGAACAGATCGTCATCACCACAGAACAATGCTTAGAAGGGCCAGTGAACGACGCAATGATCCAGGAGTTCACTGAGTAAGAGGTTGTAGCATTGTAGCAGGTCGAAGTAGCTTGATCCAAGCTCGAAGCATTCGAGGTAGAATTTCTCATACCAGAGTGACTCGGGACGAGTCATAGGTGAGTGTTGGGGGCATGTTGTCCCTTGACCAAGTTTTGGGAGTTTCTTGGTCATATTAACCTATTTTAGGACTTCGAAAGCCATCGAAGGAGGAGCGCAAGATGGAGCGTAGATCACGGTATCTCGGCCCACTTTTGAGTCCATTTTGGGTTTTTGGGAATATGTAATGGGATTGGGATATTGGCCCAGGGGTTTTACCCATGCTTAGGCCTATTTTGTATGTATAAATAGTAAGCTAGTGAGCTAGAGGATAGATCAACATCTATGTGATGTATGCTAAGTGAAAGTAAGGTTTGTAAGTGTTTTGTGCCTATATGAGACTTGCAGGGCTAAGTGCAAGTCATTGTAGGAAGTTGGAAAAGCCTTTGTGTTGTAACACAAGGAAGAAGGATCTAGTGAGCTGCGCAGATATTTTGTCCTGTGCGCAGTAGGGTTTTGATGGCTCTGTTCTTGTAACCGATTGAAGACACTAATAAGGAAGAAGAATTGGTGGACGTAGCCCCAGGGTGGGGGTGAACCACGTAAATAATGTGTTGTGTTGCATTGTGCTTGTCTCAATGTGTTTATGTTCCCATTTTTCTAAGTGCTATGAGATGACTAAATAGATATGCTTATGCTTAAACTAATAATGATATGTAGGATGTTAGATTTGATACACATGAATAGGCTTAGTGCCTAATATGTTAGATCTGATGTAGTTTATCGATGCTAAGTGCTTGAATATGTTAGATGACTGTGAATGGTGTGAATCTTTGTGTTATCAGCGAAGTGGATATTGACTTCATATTAAAGAACCAACAGTGTTAAGTGATTTATTAAGTGTTAGAATCACATATCTTTGTCCCAGCTAAGGTTGCAGACACCTGAGTTTTGCAACCACCCCTGCATCTACCTAGGGTGAGACTTCATATTCGTCACGGGTGTTGCCAAAAGGGCCAGTAATTAGGGATTTGTTGGTGCGCTCTTGAGCATTGAACCCTGGGTCTGCCCGTATGCCAACAAATGGTTCTGTTGTTGGGACCTAAAACTGTGATTGCTGGGAACTGAGAAAGAGGAAGCTCTATGCAAAGATTCATCCTGAAATTGTGAAAGCTCTATACCCTAGTGCGCAGTATTCTACTTGATCTGTAAATCTTTGTACTAAAGAAAGAAGGTTAGATCTGAGAGAAAGAAGCCCGATCTGAAGAGAGAAGGCCAGATCTGAAAGAAAGGAGGTTGGATCTGTAGAAAAGAAGCAGGATCTTAAAGCTTTGTGCTCTAAGAAAGGTAAAAGCGAGAAGTTTTTATTGAAAGAGGTAAGAATTGTAAGCTTTGTGCTCTGTTAAAGGTAAGAATAGTTAAAAGTTCTTAGATCTGAAATATTTGTGCTCTGTAAAAGTAAGAAAGGTGGAATTTTTATTTTTATTTTTTTTTCTAGAGTATGGATCTAGGTATATTTGATAGGTTTTGTCCTAGTTTTAAATCTAGGGTGTTAATAGACTAAAGAAGATGTGATATGAATAGATCTGATAAGAATAATGAAATATATGTTGTACCTATGCATAGAAAGAATGTTTGGACTAATAAATGGGTGTTGGATCCTAGAAAGAATTTGTTGCAGGTTCGCTACCATGATCCTAGTGCGTAGTACAGAAAAGGTTTGGGATCATGTAACAAAAAGAAAGGATTAACCCTCTATTACAGTTGTAGAAGAACATGACATCTTGCTAAGGAATTCCCTGGCAGAAGACCTAGTTGTCTCTGTTGCAAATCCATGGACCATGAAGCATTGGATTTCCCTAGAATGATCTCTAAGCTTGAAGGAATGAATCTGAACCAAGGAAACCCTAAGGAATATCCAGAAAAGGCAGAACCCTAGCAAGAATAAGAGAAGGTATTGATACAAGTGAAAGAGACCCTAAATGACCACTGACATGTCAGCTTATCAGAGATCTTCAAAGAGGAGGAATGCATCGAAGCAAGAATAGGGGACCTTGACATTGACTGTGTCCTGGATGAAAAAACACAAATGAATATTATGCCAGAAAGAACCTCGGAAGTTATAGGAAGCCCTTATATGATCCCTTCCCTAGGGGGAATAAGTTTATTCAAAGGAAAGCTAGTAAACCTACATGGAAGGCTCGCCTGGATACCTATGAATTTCAATGGAGCTTTGACAGAAGAGGACTTTGAGATTATTAAATTTGTTGAAGACATAGCCCCGTTTACCATGCTAATAGGAAAACCTTGGATTGATAGAGATCAAGCCAGATGAAAGGAGGAAGAAGAAGTTTTGGAACAGAAGAATAAAGAGTTAAAAGACTTTATGACCAAAAGGATCGCACACTTGATTGAGGAACAGAAGAGCAGATTGCAGATAGTTAATACTAGAAACTCGGATGTCAAGGCTAAGAGAACACTAGAGGATCCCCGGAAGATTGAATTATATATCCCAGACAAGGAAGAAGTATTACACAGGAACCCTAGGAAAAAATTTCAACAGTGCTAAGTAACTAAGACCAAAGAAGAAAAGACTCAAAATGATAAAATCATTATCGAGACGAAGCTCACTGGAAAGAAGGCTAGAAAGTTAAGAAATAAAAAGACTAATACAGAAAGGTTACAGGAGGTTCTAGAAGAGACCTCGCAGAAAGAAAAATTGAAGAATTGGAGCTTCGTCGAGATATCAGAACAGCCACATAGAGTACTTCACCATGATGAAGCAATATAGCCATTGGACCGATATATCCATTCGACTTCCGCTCCGAACGGGCAGAAAAGAAATAAATAGGCATCATCAGACCGTTGGGTCGTGCCATAATAGATCGAATGGGATTTAATGGAGGGTCGTGACTGTTTTGAGCCAACCGTTATCGACTCACCTATTTAGCTCGTCTCACCATGCACGAAGAACACTTTTGCCAAATCGAGAATTTGAGCTCGCAACCTTGATTAAGATTGTCCAATGATCATTACACTCTTTCTTTCCATCTTATTGTTGTGTCTCCATTACTTTGTGAACCCGATATTATTAACCCCAAGCGTGTATGTCCGAGGAGCTTAGCGCACTTGAAGAATTTGCGAAGGAAGTACTCGTTGATCTCAGGACCGAGAAAGTCATGTCAGTAATAAATATGTATGTAGGTGTACAAGCATCATCGACAGGAGGAGTCCAAGCTTATCCATCGACTTCTCATAGAGAAGGAACTTCCAGAATCGCAACAGAGACTAAAAAAAAGCATAGAGACGATCTCGCGAATGCCAAGTTGATTCTGAGTATCTTACCTGCATATATACCTCCTTTGAGTGTCACAGTGAACAGAGACAACATGCCCAGGGATTTTGAGTATGCTTTGGTCACTGTGTACCTCCTGAAAGGGGTGCGCGCAGTTCGTGCTGACTAGGATAAGCTCGCAGACTTGAAGTTTAGCGACTTCAACCTCAGCAACAGAAAGGCTTACAACATGCTCTCCCCACATAATTAATTGACCAGGACTAAAGGCAAGAACCCCAAGATTATCCTATAGTCATGGACCCAGAACCTCGTGCAGTCCACACTACTCAATGTGATGAAGATCCTGCACTTCGGCAGGCACCAGGAAGTGAACACCTGTGTCAAATTGTTGTTGTTAATTTACCACAGAGGATACTTATGGTTGAACTGCCACATCATTGTGGATCCAACCTTGATCAATTGGATCACCGAGCTTAGCATGCAAGGCCCCGACCAACAGTATTTTTACCCTGGAAATACCTCAGACCAAGCATTAGCGTAGAGGATCAAAGAGACTTATGGAAATGTCGAGAAGGGCACGTGAGGATACAAGGTAGCCTCTATCCAAAGCGGCGCAGTGTGCCTTTCATGTCAGTTGATCGCAGGCAAGCTAGTTCGCAAGAACCGGACCACACAAGTGACTTGATTCATCGTTGACCTCGCAGGGAAGTGCGCAGAAGGAATTCAGATGAATTGGGTGCAGTACCTGGTAAACCAGTTGGAACTGGACTGCAAGGAAGCACAAGACCAAGTATATGAGTTCCACTTCAGCTAGCTTCTCATATTGATCGCATTCATTGCATGGGAGATTCCAGAAGGTGCGACCTTCTCGAACATCGAGCCCTTTGAACCATTGGTCGTGAAGTTCAGTACCATGTGGTACTCGAACGATATGAACAAGCAATGGAAGTCAAATCTTGTCTTCCACACTTAATACAACCAGTTGAAAGTAGCCATCTAGTTTGAGCCTCGTATGACCCCGAATACCCTCCACAGGTTTCAGCCCCTAATAAAGTTCAGAATGGACCGCCACTTCATTTATATAACAGCACGCGCAGATTTCCATAAGCAGCAGTTGCAGTCCTATTACAAGCTTACGGAGGAAGATTTAGAGGAAATCACCAAGGAATGGTCAGCAGGCCTCCTTATCCCAGCCAACCCTACGGATTTATCTAATGCAGACAGTCTGAAAGCTATGCATGATACACCCGAACCTAGTAAAACAAAGAAGCCTGAAGAAGTTCAGGATGTAGACAGCACATCCGTGAAGAATGTGTCTATGTCACCAGAGAAAGGAGGTGTTGGCGAAGATATCGGTGAGGAAACATCACATAAGGATGAGGAGGATCCCTCGAAGAAAATAAAGGTGTCCCCCCAAAAGCCTTCATCCAGAAAGAAAACGAAATCAACCAAGACCAAGTTTGAGACTGTCCTCACCCCGGATGACTTTGACTTTATCATCGTTGCATTGAATGACGCTTCGCTAGAGATTGCAAAGAAGAAAGAAGCCAAGCAGGAGGTGATGTATAGTCGGATCGAGATAGATCTCCAAGGAGTGCAGTAGGCACTTTAGTCGAAGCACGTAGTCTCCACTACGCCCCTGTCAGTCGGAACACCAGAAGAAGGAGATGAGTCATCACAACTCCACCAAATCTCGAATTCAGTCGAGGCTTGACTTTGAAAAGCACAAGATGAAGCAGATCAAGCCATCCAGGCTTTGACACAAGTACAGGGAGTACTTGTAGAATAGCACAGTGCTGCAGAACAAGAAAAGAGTGCTCTCCAAGCAAAATGGAATGATGAAAAAACACAGCTACAGGAAGGAAGGGAACAGTTGTTGGCAGAGCAACTAGAGGTTAAGGAAGTGGTCAACAGATCACTTCGCTCTATGACAGTCATTGAGGTACAGACTGAAGAAAGAATCCCACAGTAGGTGGCATAGCTCAAAGACGTGATCCAGAAGCTACAACAGTGCATCGCAGATCTAGAGCTCCGCGTTGTACTCAAAACTCCACAGGAGGTAAGAGACCTAAAGGAAGCAACTGCCTGCAGCACAATTGGAAGATTAAAATATCTTGCCTTGGAATGAAATCACCTGAGTAACCAGAGTGCCCAAACTTACGAGAACCTCATGAAGAATCCAGATTTACAGGCATTGGAGTCGCATCTCCAAGAAGCAAAGCAACACGTTGATATGTTACAGGCGCAGCTGAAGACCTTGTCACCAGTGGAAAGAATGAAGCGGTCTCAAGAGAAATGCACCGCCCAGCAACAGATCCATATGATTCAGAGTAAAGTAATGGAAGTCACTCAACAAATTCAACCAGTGCAAGAAAAGGCATGCCAATTGTTCACTGAAGTTGAAATCCAAGGAGCTGAAATGGAACAAATCGTCATCACCGCAAAACAACGCCTAGAAGGGATAGTGAACGACGTAGTGATCCAGGAGTTCACTGAGCAAGAGATTGTAGCATTGCAACAGTATGAAGTAGCTTGAGCCAAGATCGAAGCATTTGAGGCAGAATTGCTCATACCAGAGTGACTCGGGACAAGTTATAGGTGAGTGTTGCGGGCCTGTTGGCCCTTGACCAAGTTTTGGGAGTTTCTTGGTCATATTAACCTATTTTGGGACTTTGACAGCCGTCGAAGGAGGAGCACAAGAAGGAGCGGAGATCACAGGATCTCGGCCCACTTTTGGGTCCATTTTGGATTTTTGGGAATATGTAATGGGATTGGGATATTGGCCCATGGGTTTTACCCATGCTTAGGCCTATTTTGTATGTATAAATAGTAAGCTAGTGAGCTAGAGGATAGATGGGCATCTATGTGATGTATGCTAAGTGCAAGTAAGGTATGTAAGTGCTTTGTTCCTATATGAGACTTGCAGGGCTAAGTGCAAGTCATTGTAGGAAGTTGGAAAAGGCTTTGTGTTGTAACACGAGGAAGAAGGATCTAGCGAGCTGCGCACATATTTTGTCTTGTGCGCAGTAGGGTTTTGATGGCTCTGTGCTTGTAACCAATTGAATACACTAATAAGGAAGAAGAATTGGTGGACGTATCCCCAAGGTGGGGGTGAACCATGTAAATAATGTGTTGTGTTTCTTTGTGCTTGTCTCAATGTGTTTATGTTCCCATTTTTTTAAGTGCTATGAGATGACTGAATAGATCTGCTTATGCTTAAATTGATAATGATATGTAGGATGTTATATTTGATACACATGAATAGGATTAGTGCCTGATATGTTAGATCTGATGTATTTTATCGATGTTAAGTGCTTGAATATGTTAGATGACTGTGAATGGTGCAAAGCCCTATGTTATCAGTGAAGTGGATATTGACTTCATATTAAAGAACCAACATTGCTAAGTGATTTATTAAGTGTTAGAATCACAGATCTATGTCCCAGCTAAGGTTGCAGACACCTGAGTCTTGCAACCACCCCTGCCTTTACCTCAGGTGAGACTTCATCTGCTTCGCAGGTGTTGCCGAAATGGTCGGTAGTTAGGGATTTGTTGGTGCACTCTTGAGTGTTGAACCCTGGGTCTGCCCCTATGCTAACATATAGATGGAAGATGAAAAGGTGGAACATAAAAAACAAGTCGATCAATAAAACATTAGGTTAAATAACCAAAGTACAATATCACCTACAAATGAGGCATGCACACAGGTCAAGCGATGAAAACAGTTTAACTAATGAATTAAAATCAATATAATTGAATGTTACTGTAAGTTTTATGTTTTGGAATATTTGTCTCTGAAAATCAGGGATTTTGTTTAATGTACTCGACATATTGTCCCAATTGCATGAGAATATGTAACCAATAAGTGTAACAATTGTATATTGGTTGCAATTTGATTATCGTGGACCTTTAGGTTGTCCCTTTTTGTATGACTATGGGTCTCTTATTCATATATAATAATATGGGTTTCTTATTTTATTGCATTGTCGAATATTGTAAAATGTTGCATTGTTGAATAATTAATATGTGGATGATTTACATTGTTACAAATAACATAGGTGTAATTCATTTTTGGATAATGCATTAATGCAATCATTATATCAAAATGAAATAACAAATATATAAAACAATATTATTATAAAAAATATTTGATTTTGATATAATTAAATGAATATTTGTAAAAAAACAATTAATTAAAATATATACATATCATTGCATTGTATTCTTATGACCTCACTAGATGGTGCGTTCCATAATATAGAAATTGATGCATTTTGAGGAGTCATACGCATCGGTGCAAATTAATTATAATAACTCACCGATATGAACTATTGAGAAAAAAACGTCGTTCTATAAATGACATAACATACAACAATATTTATTGTTTCAAAATTTTGCAATGCTCATGTTTAAAATAAACATTGGGGCATTAAATATAATGTATGCATTGGTGCATTAATTTTATTATACACATTAGGGATATAAATATAATGTATGCATCGGTGTTGTTAATATAATATATGCACTAGAGATTAGTAAAAATAATGGTGTCAACATCTCACCTCAAATATTCAAAATTTCACTACCCTTCAGTGCACATCGTAATACACACACCAGTACATACTAATTATACAAGCACTAGGGTGCACACTATATTAAACGCATTAGGGATCAGAATAACTTAAACACACTAGGGCGCACTATAACTTAAATGCATCAAAGCATACAAAAACAAAAAAGCACATGTGATTCATACACAAACAATGTGAAACCGGTGTAGAGAAATTATAATAGCATCAGTGCTCTACGTACAATGAAAAAGGCGAAACGGGTGCATAATAATTATACACACACCAGTGTGTTTTGTGTTACATTAACACACTGGAGAAGGTTGGTTAAGAGCGCACTAGTGCATTTCGACAATAAGTGCACCAGATAAAATAAAATAAAATAAATAAATAAATCTGCTACAACCTCCACCTGCCCAAATTTTTTAAGTTATATGGAACATCCATTAAAACCTCCACTAAAACTTTTGTATTCAATAGAGGAGGTTGTAGCGGAGGTTTTTTTGAAAAAATTGCCAAATTTTGTAGCAATAAAAACCTCTGCAAAAACCTCCACTAGAAGGTGTTCTCCTTGTAATGTCTTCTTCTTCTCATGGACATGCACTTTCTGGTTTTGGTTTTTCCTTCAATGGAATATCTACTTCTTCTTCTAATGAGTGGATTATTGATTCTAGATAATATTATCATATGGCTAAGGACAAAGCCATTTTTTCTACTCTTAATGAATGTAACACCAAACAAATATATGTTGGTGATGATAGATCTGTTAGTTTTGTATGGTCCTGAATAGTGCAGCTAGATGGTGGTCATTTTAATGATGTAACGCGTGTTCCAAGTCTCTCCTAAAATATTCTATTAGTACATCAAATCAATCATTCAGGTGAAGGTAAAACAATAGAGTTTTCAACTCACCAACTTGTAATAAAGGATTTAAAAGATCATAAGCATGTCCTATCAACTATAATTGTTGATGATATTACCAAGTTGTACACATTTGACAACTTTGGGTCATCATCTTTTCCATTAGTTTTATTTCTCATAGTGATGACTTTAACAAGCTTTGGCATGAGCGATTTTGTCATCTAGACTATCTCTCATTGTAGCATCTATGCAATCTAGATATGGTGACTGGTATTCCTGTCACTTCTTTCAAAGATGGTGTTTGTGCTAGTTGTGTTCTCGATAAACATCATCATGATAGTTTTGACAAGCATCCCTCTTGGTATGCCTCAACCCCCTTGTATCTTGTTCATATTGATTTGTGTGCTCAACTTCCTTTGCCTTATTTCTCTAGGTTTAAGTACTTCTTAACCTTCATTGATGACTTCTCTAGATGCACTTGGGTTTATTTCTTAAAACTTAATAGTGAATTTTTTGATATGTTTTTGGCCTACAAGGCCCTTGTAGAAAAAGAATATAGACATCAATTGAAGAGGTTAAAAACAAATCATTGAGGAAAATATGTTAACAACAAATTTACAGCAATTTGTTGCACTACATAGGGCATTCATATGCAACCTAAAATTCCATATACACCATAGAAAAATGGTGTTGTTGAGAGAAATAATTGCACATTAAAGGAAATGGAAAATTTAGGATACAATATAAGGGATTAAGTCTTCATTTTTGGGTGGAAGCCATTAATTTTTCCAATCACATAGTAAATCGCACTCCCACAAAGGATTTAAAAAATATAACACCCAAAGAAGCATGGAGTAAAATTAAACCAGATGTAAACCATTTCTACATGTTTGGTAGTGAAGCATGATCTCATATTCCTTATGAGAAAAGGAAAGTATTAAAACCTAAAAGTGAGAAGTGCATTTTTATTGGATATTCTAAAGATGTAAAAGGTCATAGAATTCTTCAACTGAATTCTAATGAAGTTTTTATTAGGAGAGATATTAAGTTTGATGAAAGTCTCTATGCATGTGAGTGTAATTTGGCATTTGTGCCATCTTTAGCTTGCAACATCTACGCCATATTCTCTTCCCAACTTTTTTGTTAGGAATCATACTATGGTTTCTTCTTCGGATCATGACAATGAGGATGAAAATACACCTCTACAAGCTCACCTTCCTCCAATTGGGTCCATTGAACATGAATTTGCACCAACACCATAGCCTCTCA
>ML780347.1:229300-246184 GCA_009831015.1 Picea engelmannii
ATTTTTGACAATTTTTAAGGTAAAATAATATCATCCTATAGAATTTGGGCAAATCATTTTTAGAATAGCGAATACTTTTTGGGAAAAAACATGGAAAATTAGCCCATGAGCGAAATTTAACCCCTAAAATCATCCATGGTTGGGGAAATTGTTTTTAAGTATATTTCCCACTTAGATGAATTTTTTGGTCAATTTGATCAACTTGGTTTAAAATAATCTCAATGCATCAAGGGTTTCAACCCTAAAAAATTATTCTCTACACACATGTCCCTAGTTGAATACTCTTCATATTTTTGTAAGTCTAAACAGTTCGAAAAAGGGGGAGGAGACAACCAAAATCTCCATGAATCCTCTATCGAAGAAGCCTTGAATGATGTTGAAGCACTGGAAAGCACTAATGAGTGCTACAGATGAAAGGGAAGAGAGGCAACAAGCAAGAACACTAATTCTCCCAATGTTTCACAAAGAGGTACTTCTGCAAAAAAAAAAAAAACTAGAAGTAGTGGTCTAGAGCCGAGAAGAACATCCACTGGAAATTTAGATTATGATGGTGATAAAGACCCTGGAAGTAAAAATTTGGAAAAAACTCATGTTGTAAACACTTCCAAATAGAGAAAAAAAAAAACTCAAAAAATGGGACAAGATGTATCTAAAATTGAGGAAAGTCCATGAGCCATGGAAGTAGATGAAGTAATATAAGAACCCAGCTGGTCAAAGAAAATATGGACAAAAACTAGGGAAATTGTTGAGGATCTGGCTTCCCACGAGCCAGAGATATTTAAAGAATAGTTTGTCACACTTCACTGCGCGGCCTACCACAAGAATTCTAAGAAATTGTTAATAGAATAGGTTAATATGAAAAATAAGAAAGTTGTTGAGAAATGGAAATCAGAAATCGATTTTCAAGGGGTTCCACCCTCGAAAATCATGTAATTTAACAAAGAAACTGGGGAAGCACGGCAAGCACTAAAGGAATCTATTTTTTTATATTGAGAAAGAAAAATCATTTTTAAAAGAAATAATAAAGGAGTTGGCGAAAGATTTAATTCCAAAACCATTTTGTGTCGAACCTATAACTACAGTTCAACCAGTACTTACTCTTGAAGATGTCTGTGAAAGTTGTTCCAAATTTAGGGGTTCATCTAGTTTATTATTGGCTGTGAGAAAATATGTTGGAGATGGTATCTAGAAGAGAACATACCTAATCATTGAAGTTTGAGAATTAGCACAGAGTTCATAGAGCTTCTCAACAAGGATTATGCACTTTAGGGAATATCTCCAAAAAGACTTAGAACATGATGAAGGTTTTTATAACGAAGTAGTGGGAATGTCTATAGCAAAAGTTTCAATCTTGAGAGACACCCATAGAAGAGAACAAAACATTCCCTCCAGTATTTGAATGAAACAGATTAACTCTTGTTGGCTTAAAAGAATTAAATGTTTAAGAGATTTTTTCTCGGAGTTGGATACTATTAAAATCAAGAGTGGTGACATATTTCTAAAAAAAATTGATCTTACCAAAGAATTAGATGGCCCTAACTTATTAATGGATACTATAATTATGTTTAAGGAGAAACTATTAGAGAAACTATAAGCATTAAAAGTTTCATGGGCAAGTGTATTTAGTGACGGTTAAATTCTCCGAAGAAGAAGTAGAGAGGTAGTTTGTCCGACACATAAATAAAAATGATTATATTAAGGACACGTTGCACCAATTAAGTATTGATTTAAGAGGATTGGAGAATGAATTGTTTGAAACTAAAACCAAGCATGAAATAACGGTTGCTCTGATGAGGGACTATATAGAAGAATGGTTAACAAAATCATTATTTAAGATAACCAAGACGGATCATCAAGAAGAAGTTACAGTGATTATTCCACCTCAGTACATCAACATCCATCTACAAAGAATGCCTCAGCAATAAAATCAAGGGTTTGGAATTTCCATCGCAGTAAGTCGACTAGTAACCTTGTTCTTTCCCTCGCCATTTTTCTTCTTCATTCAATTGTCATTTTTCCTTTTCTTTTCCCAACAAATTGTGAAACCTAAGGCTAACCCCTGACTATTTTATTTTTTATTCTAGGTCTCTCTTTCATTTTATGGTCCACAAGAGCCCCATCCCATTCCTCTTTGAAGGAAAAATGTAGCTTATTTTATTTGTAAGCCCAAACATTATTGTTTATTTTATTAAGACATCTATTATTTTTTGAGGTTCCCATAGAACTAGTTCTTGACATAAGATTATTTATTTCTCAAGACTTTAATTTTAAGCATGATATTTCAAATGTGTGTCTATCAAAATATTTATTAAATTCAATGGAATGATAATTTAAAGGTTTATGATATATGTGGTCCATAATTTCCTTTCCTTTGTTGAACATCGTGTTCTACTTTCATGAATGTTGTGATGGAAATGTCATACTATGTTAATGTATACTCTTTTGGTTTAAAAATATTGTCAGATATTGTAAATATTTGCTTTATGTAAGATACATGGTCCTTCGCAGGTACTTTTTTCATGTGAATATTTATTTCAAGAAATAATCCTAGCCCTTTCTCATGTGTTTTTATTTTCTTGCATGTTATTTGAAATAGAGAAGTACCACCTCGTTAAAAATGCAAGGGGTTTTATCCTTGTGAGGTTGAATTAAATACTATAAGACGGTATTTTAAATCAACATTTTTGGTGACCATAATGGAGAACTAAACAAAAGGTTGGTTTCGTAGATCAAAAATCTGAATGACTCTACCTGAACCCAACCAACCCCAAATACAAATTTGATTAAGATAACAAAGAAGTATCTTGCACTAGTTGTATAATCTAACAATCACAATAGCGAGGAGTTGTGAATAACTCAAGAGAAATTGGGAAGTTCTTAACCAAGAAGAAGAAAGAGCAATAGCCCTGAGACAAAGAAGATGGTTGTAAATATTAGAAAAGTTGGAATCATACAAAGTTCCATTGAAAATAAGTAAAGTAATAATCTTGAGGTTCACGAAATTGCCCAAAGTTCAAGTTCTGAAGCAAGTGATCTAATAATCATAGGTGATCGATAAGAACAAAGAAATGAAATTTCTAATGAAGAAAGAGAAAGGAATGAAAGACAAAGAAATCCTAGAAGAAGAACTAGGTCTATCCCACTCAATTTGCATGCAGAACAACATACATTACCAACCCTACCTCAAGGATTTTTACCTCTCTTTCCGATGATGGGATTATGGATCCAAAAATACATGTGGATCAGCTCCTTATTGTTTGTGATATTCATTTGATTCAACATGATGATGTAATCATTAGAGTATTTCTGCAAACTTTGATAGGTCTAGCCTATGAATGGTATCTATCCCTACCATCTCAATCAATTGGTTGATTTGATGATATAGAAAATATGTTCATGAATAGATATGCACAGCCTATTGCATACCATACTTTTCTTAATCAGTTCACCCAAATCCATCTCCAAAAGGGTGAAATAATCAGGGATTTTAATTTGCAATTTTTAAGACATTAATAAACCAAATCCCAGATGGGCAACGCCCAAATGATCCTATCATATTCGGATGTTATGAAAATGTCATGCCCTAAAATTTGAATTATGCAATAAGAGTTTCACATATAAATAACTTGAATGGTTCAATCCAGAAGGTGACAGAAATGGAAGAGTACATGTTAGATACTAATGTTAATCTCAAGATTATTCTTGGAAAAGTGAAAATAAAAATGACCAGTCTATCAATATAACCTCAGGGAGAATCCACTTTTAGAAGATTCAAAAATTGAGCAATTGGGGGAGGAATTCTCAAAGGTGTGCCCCCTAATGTGAGAAACGATCCTGGAGTTTCCCAGGAAACAAGACAAAAGAAAGAAATTTCTCAAATGAGCGGAACAATTAGACAAATGAAAAATGAGATAACTCAACTCAAGAGAAGTGAGAATGTCATTCCACCAAATCCAAATATGAGATCTCAATTACCTATTCAAAGAGGAAGAAATGATATATTTTAACACTATATACCAAGAGCACCCAGAGTTCCAAATCCAAATTTTGTTGTGCTAGAAGAAATTATAGAAGAAGAAAATTTTGAAACTTTCGACCAAGAAACAACTATTAATCAATATGAAGTTTTGGAATCAGTCGAGATGGAAGAAGGTTCATCATGTTTTTATATATTTTATGAACAAGAGGATCCTGAGTATTCACAAGACAATGTTGTTCATACCAGAATACAAGTAAATAAATTTAAGACAAGGGAACAGCCATAAAAAATTAAATAATAATAATAACAACATTTCAGAGGCAGCAAAAAATCAACCAGGTTTTAATCAGGTGAAGACTCCATTGAAAATTAATTATAATATGGTTTATGAGTTAGCTAAGCTTCAAATTACTTTTCCATTCATGGAGGTAGTCAAGATACCTCAACAAAGGGAGAATATTTTGAATATATTGGATGATACGAATTCAAGAATAGAGGTGATTGTGATGAACACTAGACAACAACAAAATGCCACATAGGTAAGGCCAAGAGGTAAAATTCCACCATTTTATATATCTTTAGAAAATCGTGACTTTACATTACATAATTGTTTGGTGGATAGTGAAGCCACAAACAACATAATTCCATTATTAGTGATGGAAGATTTTGGAACAGAATGTAAACAATACTATGAAACCAGTGAAATCATATATGTCATTGACTCAAGAAAAGTTCCATCTTATGGAGAAATTAAAGATTTGTGTGCATGGATAAGTGCAACACCTCACATTACAACAGTGTTTACTATCATAGTAGTTGATCTGCCTCCAATGTACATTGTTTTCTTCAGAAGATATTGGTGTTCATTAATTGAAGGATATATAATGAATGACGGAAGTTGCATGATGCTTCCAAATAAAGATGGAACAATTATCAAAGTTCCTCGGGGACACAAAAATACAATCTCATTTAAGAATAAGGAAACTGAATAATGAAAAAACTATGTAGATGTTAGAATTGGGAATTATGATGTTTTCAATATGGAACAATTAAATCCACCTAAGAAAGATGAAGAAATTTGTTTCCAAGGTTTTTGGAAAATGTCGCTTGATTGTGCTTGTTCAAAATCTGGAACTGGAGTTGGTATTGTTTTCAAAAGTTCCCAATATATTATTTACCCACATTCAATCAAATTGTATTTCCTTTGTACTAAAAATTAATCATAATATGAAACATTGATCCAAGGATTGATTATTTCCCTTCAGATGCAAGTAGAAAATATGGTGGTAACTGGTGATTCAGAATTAGTTATCAACCATATCAAGAAAAAATACAGAATCAAGAAAGAAAGATTGAAACACTATGAAAGGAGAGTATGGTAATTATAGATTCATTTAATTATTTTAATATTTATTTTTTTCCTCAATAAAAGAACCAAAAAGTTGATTCATCGGTAGTAGTTGCATCTCTTTTCAATTCAGATGATTCTCAAAATCAAAATACTTTTCATGTCAAGACAATTTTTTAGCCTTCAATACCTGATAATCAAGAGTATTGGAAAGTTTTTGAAAATTATGAGAACATTGCAAACTTCCTCACATATCATGACTCAACATTATCAGATGATTCAAAATAAATCTAAGATTCTCATAAAGAAATTTGTGATTGGAGCGTTGTACTCTCTCCTAAGAATTTTGTCAGTTTGGAATCTCTTTTTACAAGAGATAATCAAACAAATATCTTGAATCCAAAAGAGGAACCATCTATTAGGAATTTTCAAGACACAAAAAAATCAATATTGGTACCCCTAATTCTCCAAAATACATAAATCTTGGTATTAGTTGCACCACTGAAGAAATGAAACAATACACACTTCTAACTAAATAATTTCAAGACATTTTTGCTTGGATTTATGATGAATTAAAGGAATATGAAAAATCTAGCTTCCATCCTTTTATACCACTCAAAGAGGGATCAAAACACTTTAATCATAAGTTGAGATTGATAAATCCTAAATTGAAACCATCGATGAAAATGGTGTTGGAAAAATTTTAAAAAGTTGGCATAATGTTTCCAATCAGACACTCGGAATGGCTTTTAAAACATGTGGTAGTAAGAAAAAAGAATGGGGAGATTCATATTTGTTTTGATTTTAGAGATATAAATTTGAGGAAGTATTAAATACAACTACCCACTCCCAAACATAGAGATGTTATTGCAGCGGATCACTAGTTCTACACTAATGTCTATGTTAGATGGATTTTCTAGATATAATCAAGTCCTTGTCGCTGAAGAAGATAGACCAAAGACTGCATTCATTACACCATGGGAAATGTATGCTTATTTTCGTATGCCATTTGGAATAAATAATGCAGGTGCAACTTTTCAAAGGGAAATGGGCCATGCTTTTAAAGATCTAATTGGAAAATTTATGGCAGAATACCAAGATGATTTGACAGTTCATTCAAAATTAAGGGAAAATCATTTCAAACATCTCAAACAAGTCTTTGAGAGATGTAGAAATGTATGGGATATCTTTGAATCCAAAAAAGTTTCTATTTGACATATCAAAAGGAAAGATCTTAGCAGGGACAATTTTTAGGATGGAAATTTATCTCAGAATGTAGAAACTTTGGAAAATATTACTAGTCTTTAATATGAAAACTATAAAATGTTTGGCGATATTTTTGTAAAAATATTCAAATTTCTAAGGATTTTGTATAGTTTTTATAAAATTTGGGCTATTTTTAAGGTAAAAGCATTTTATTATATAGAATTTGGGTGAATCACTTTTAGAAAAAATAGAAATTGGTGAATTGGTTTTTTGGAAAAACATGGAAAATTATCCCATGGGATAAATTTAGCCTCTAAATTTTTTCTTGGCTCTTAGGTCATGTTGTGAACAAAGAAGGAATATACATTGATCCATAAATAATTAAAGAAATAAATGACCTAAATCCACCTACATCAAGAAGAGAAGTACAATATTTATTTGGAAAGATAAACTTTGTTCGAAGATTTGTTCCAATTTTTTTTTTTGTGACGAGGGGAATCAGTAACGATGGCGGTATCGTACTCACATGACATGGGGTCAAATCCTTTCAACTGCCTTACAACCCCTAGGGATAATCACACCACCCACAAGCACAGAATCTAGATAAGTTGAGGTTTGAACTCGCGACCTGCTTAGCAACACGAACGCCTTAACAGCACGTCCCCTGGCCACTAGACCAAACCCCTGTGGTCTAAGATTTGTTCCAAATTATGCTACAATTGTTAATCCAATAAATAAATTATTGAAGAAGGATCATAAATTTGAATGGACACCATACATTGAAAATGATTTCATAGAAATCAAGCATGTCATTACCATTTCCCATGTTCTTTCCAGTCCTAACTTTGACAAATAGTTTATATTATACTCATTTGCCTCATAAGAAACTATTGCCTCAATCCTTACCCAGAAAAATGAGAAAGCAGAAGAACTTCCAATTTCTTTCATGAGTAAGACCTTGCATGATTATGAATTAAATTAATCTATGATTGAAAAGAAATCCCTTTCCATAGTCAAGGAAATAGCTCATTTCAGGACTTATATCTTGTCAACTCACATCATTGCTTATGTGCCACATTCACCAGTAAATATGTTTTTTAATCAACAACTCAGAAAGGGTAGATGGGAAAATTGGTTAGCAAAGCTTCAAGAGTATGATTTAGATAGTAAACCTCTAAAGGTTGTTGTTGGCCCTTGGATATGGAAGAAATCGAAGATTCAGGAAGAAAGACGAAGTACGAACTGTGCGGAAGGCACTGTGACTGAGAATGGGTCGAAGTGGTCAAAGAAGTAGAAAAGAAGGAGAGAAGTAAGGGAAAATGATTCGTTGAATGAGAAGATAGAGGAATACATATTAGCAAGGAAGATGGATCATGGATAACTCAGAAAGTGGAAAAATCCACCAACCGATGCTTTGGAGCATCGCGCGGGAAAGAAGGAAAGACAGGATGGCAAAGCCCTGAAAACGCGAGTCAAGTTGACCTAGGGTTTTGGGATCTAGGGTTTTGACACCTATACGTTTGTCATGTAATGTATAAATAAAGGTCTAGAGGACCTGGGATGAGTTAGTTCTAAGTTCATCATTGTGGGTTAAGAGAGTCATTATTGTTGTTGTGTGAGGAGAGTATTGTGATGTGAGAATATTCTTGTATTTTAAGATCTTCAGCTGTGTGGGAAGATCAACCCTGCAGCTAGGTGCGCAGGGAGGGGAGAGAAGAAGAGAAAGAGAGAGATATTTGCAAGTTAAGTGTGCATATAGAACTGTATGTTTTCATATAATAAATCAAGAAACACAGTTCTATGTACATAGCCCTAGGGAGAGGGTGAACCATGTATATCTTGTTGTCCTCTGTAGTTGATGTTTTTTTCTTTGTTTTATGTTACTCTGTTGTTGCATTATTGTGTTAGATCTGGGATATAAATGTGCGAATTAGACTTAAGTTGGTAAAGAATAAATAGCTCTCTGTGTGTTGTTTTGGATCCACTTTGCATTTCTTTTGGTTGTAGACACCTATGTCCTGCAACCCCCTATTGCTACTTCGGGTGAGACTGCATCTGCTCCACAGGTGTTTCTGAAAGGGCCAGTATTTAGGGCTTGTTGGTGTGTTGTTAGAGTTGAACCCTGGGTCTCCCCATGTGCCAACAGTTGTCACGGGACAATGACTATGTAAATCCATGACTAGAATTGAAGCATTAAATATATCCCATCTCAATAAAATTGATGTTTTCAAACATAAAACAAGTTTAGTAGCATCAGAATGATATAAGGACATAATATTTTATCTGAAATCTAGGCAATTTCCTCATGGAATGTCTTCTAAAGAAAGGATAACTTTGAAGATGAAAACTAATCAATATGTACTAGTCTCATGAGTCCTTTTCTGAAGAAATTGTGATGGAATTTTGTTAATATGTTTAGATTGTCCAAATTCCAAACAAATACTTCAAGAATTTCATAATGGAGTTTGTGGTGGACATTTTTTTCTAGTTTTAACTGCTCACAAAATCATTCGGTTTGGTAATTATTGGCCAACTATGTTCAAAGACGCTTATACAATGATTTCAAAATTTCTCCAAGGTCAAAAACAAATCATAGAAGATGAAGAGGGATGCAATTCCACTACAATCTATAATAGTAGAGGAACCTTTTGAAAAATGGGGCCTGGATGTGATTAGTCGAATAAATCCAAAATCAAGTAAAGGATATTCTTATATTATCATTGCAACCAACTACTTTACCAAGTGGAAAGAAGTTGTTGCTTTAAGGAATGTTGATTCAGAACATTTGATCCTTTTCCTGAAAAAAAATATCTTATCCATATTTGGTGTGCTAGAAAATTTCATAGCAGACAATGGTTCAATATTTATCGGGTCGAAATTTACATTTTTTTGTTGAGAATATGGAATCATTATGGCACAATCATCAAACTATTACCCACAAGGAAATTGTTTGGTTGAGTCAACAAACAAAACATTAATTCATATTCACAAAAATACAATTGCATCCAACCATAAAAATTGGCATAAGAAATTGATAGATGCACTTTGGGAAAGTTACCTTACTCCAAAGGATAACACTAGGAAGAGAAGAAACATTACCATTACATTTGGAATTGAATGCCTTATTCCTCGCTAGAAACAATAAATATACAGAAGAAAAATCACCTATACAAAAAATATATCATGAACTTATGAAACATGAAGAACAAAGAGAACAAGAAATAACAACAATAAACAAAAGATGGGAAGTGGTCAAAAAAAAATTGACAAGAGCACTGCTTCAAGATATTTTCAAAAATAAAAATTGGTTTTGTTATGGAACAAAGAAAAAGAAAAGTCATATTTTCATACAAAGTTTGAAGCTCTCTGAATTGGTCCATACCAAATTGAGAAGGTCATTGGTTACAATTCTTATTTTTTGAAGGATATGAAAGGAACGATTCAGCCATTTCCCATGAATGGGAAGTATCTCAAGAATTTATTTTGTTAACCCCCCAACCCATAACATGAACATAATATTTTTCATTACTCCTTTGTATATTCCTCATCAGTTTATCTTTATTTTCCCTTTTTCCTTTTATTTTCTTTTTTACTCCATTTACCCAATGGACGAGGATTCTAGATTATCAACAACCCATAGGAGGTCATTGTGGCACATTTGAAGATGAATGTTTATCTACATTCATTGAACAACGTTGGTACATACATATCATTCCTTTGTCTTTTTCTTTCTTTTTATGTCCCATGTATATTATTTACTTAGTTGTTTTTCTCTTTGAAATAATGGTTGTGGATCATATTGTTATCAATTTTGTATGTCCTCAAACCTACAAATACATACTTAGTCACTTTTTCTTACCTTGCAATCTTGACACTTAGTCATTTTTATGTGTTGCGGGAGACCAATCCACCCCTATCCTGCAAATTCTCGTGTATCGTGAACTGCAAACACACAGCAATCAGAATGACCCCCTCCATTGTTGCATCATGTAAAATGCACTACTTACCTTTTTGTACTTAAACAATTTCCTTTAATGCAGATGTGGGATAGCCTATTGTCCCATTTACCTTTTTCCCAATGCCTGTGTCCTGCAACCCGAAATCCCACGTTCTCCAAAATGATTCTTCTACTTATTTTATTTTACCATTGAAGATGCGGTAATTCTCATTTCTCATCTCTTCGACACTCCATGCCCATGTCCTGCATCCCGCAATCTCGCACTCATCATTTTTCATTTCCCATTTCCCATGTTGCACATCCATACTTAATCATTTTTCATTTTTTCCAACAGCACGTCACCTTTCCTGATGGAATTTACTTCCCCTCCACCACATTAACTGCCACTTGTGTGAACCTAAATATTTTTTTTAAGTGGCGAATATTTCGTAAAGTTTTGTAATAATTTCAAAATATAACCGTGCAAATTAGCAAATTTCAAATAACATCTATAGAAACTGGTAATCAAGGAAATATGTGGTAAATTTAATAAATAATTAAAATGACATGTTGTAAAAAGGATATATCGACAGGAGTGCCAACTATTCGTAAAAGGGAAATCAGTGTAGAGACATTCCAAGTAGAAGAAAAGACTTGTATTGTGGAGACACACTTAAAACTCTTGGATGAGAAGATCATCAGATCCAGTGGTCGCAAGATTATAAGTGGTATTTGGATATTTCCCCCGCAGAGAAGGAAATAAACAAGGTTTGGAGTTCAGGCATAGACTTGGTTGGTTTTGTGCCTAAGGTTAAATACTTCAAAGAACTGGTTCTTTGGTGCACTGATAAGTTTGACACAGAAAGAAGAATAATTCAAATCTTAGGGAAATCATCAATGTCTTTGACTCCCTAAGTATTCAGGAGAATGTTGTGACTCTCAAACCCCACTGTGTTGTTTAAAAATGAGGAAGCGGACAATTTTATCAAGGAAAACCAAGGAGGAGCAAAGCTCCTCAAGAATTATCTCACCAGTTCGAGGGTTGACATAATTTCCGCTCAGGTTGAAGTAAGTTCTTTGAAATACCCATACAAAGAATTCACCTCTATTTTTTCCTGAATGATTGGACTAGAGTCCACAACCTATGTGTCGAAATATATTGTTTATATTCTTCACTTTTTTGTTCACGGAGATGCCTTGATTGATTGGGTCCAAATTATTTCAAATGAGATATCGTTTCAACTAGGTGGCTTGAGAAAAAACAAAAAAATGTATATGACTTCTTATTTGGTATATGTTATAGCCTATTGTCTCATATTTAAATAATTTCCTAGGGAAATGAATGTTAATTTCAAGGGTGAACCATCATCTTTCTGGTACCTGGATTTATTGAGACATAAATCCCAATTGAATTTCTACACAGTTCAAAATGGTTTCATCTCGACTTTCAAAAAAATAATTCACGGTCCTACTACATCGAGGTCGTCACTAGAGGTTTCATCCTTTCTCGCTGAGAAATAAATTTTTGAAACTTTAGAGGATTTTAGTATTTTGAGACTATTTGGATCCCAGCAGAAACCCTTCTTGTTACCCTTCTATGTATCTGGTCGACCTTTTACCACTGAGGTATGCAAATAGTATAAATATTGGGCGCACTTTTTCAATGAAAAAAGTAATAAAAAATTCATTCCACTGCCATGGAGGTTTGGGGAAATAGTTTTCAAGCATATTTCCCACTTGAATGAATTTGTTGGACAATTCATTCAACTTGGTTTAAAATAGGCTCAATGCATCAAGTGTTTTGACCTTAAAAACTTATTCTCTACACACATATCCCTAATTGGATACTCTTCATATTTTTGTAAGTCTGGACAGTTCGAAGAAGGAAGAGGAGATAACCAAAATCTCCCCTAGGCCTCTATCGAAGAAGACTTGAACGATGTTGAAGAACTAGCAAGCACTAATGAGTGCTACAGATAGAAGGGACTGTTTATTTTTCAATAGTCAAGGTTAAGCATGAATTTCATTCCATTTTTATCATTTAACCATAAACATAAATGTTGCAGCAACCAAGATCAAAAGAAGAAGCACCATGCACAAGAACACAAGAAGTATCCTAGGAAACCCTTCTCAACAAGGGAAGAAAACCCAGCCAAATCATTTTCTATAATCCTCAAGAGAAATACCTTCACCACCAAGATAAAACCTAGCACACAAGAGGGTGTGTTGACAATTAAAATCGCAACGAAGTTTTTCCCGCAAAGTATTGCTAAATCTTATTATTATAAAATCTAAATAATACTAGTAGGTGGGACACCCTTGTATTTTGGAGATCATGTCTGGTTATTACTTTATGTTGTGCTACTATTCGACACTGCTTTCATGGTGATAACATATTTGTTTATTGGCAATGGATAAGGCATGTTCTGTGTTATTTTTTTGTTGCTATAGGCTCAAGTTTTATTTTACAACAGCCTATGTTATCCTTGTTATCACTGCTATCTGTTATGGGATCTATTACTAGGAGACATGCACAATAAACATGTTAGCAACAACACATACAATCAATTGGAAAGAAATGAAAGCAATGCAACAAATTACAAAGGAATTAAACTATGCAAACATACTACTATACATGCATTGGAATTTAAATTATCGTTGTTAAACCTAGAAATAAGCTGATGGTTATGCTATTTGTTGAGTTATATGGAACATGGTTGATTTATGTTATGTCATAAGTTAGATATGATGTGGGTGGTGTGTTTGACAAATGAAAGATGCTCATTCCAATGCATGGTTTAATGAATGGTTAATGGATTAATGGATGGTGTGTACTAATGAGATAATGGACTGGGGATGGAGGCAATGTTCATTTATTGCACTTCACCCGTACTCCTTCCACCAATCACCACCCTAGTCGGGATATTGTTCAAATTGTGTTGTTGTGGTTAGGCTATGGCTTTCAAGCAGAGAGGAATCGCTCGACCAACTCACGTTTAAAGGTGTTTTGATTACAGGTATGTCTTTTTTTGGCCATCCATGAGTCTGCTCTATTTATGAAATGGATATTGGCTCGAATGTATGGGTTGTGTTTTCCTTAAGTATGGAAATTGTGTGAAATTATGATTTTATTTGGATTGAATCGTTGATGGCTTTCTCTGCAATAATATTTGAAGTCACAGTGTTGTTGGTCGTTCTGAGCATTAGAAACCGCAAAGGCTCTATGTCATCCTTGTTGGTTTTAGTTGAAGGGTTTTGTTGGTCTTGACTGGTTGGTTGTCTTCACTCTTTTCATGCCACCATACCCAGTCTTTGGCTTTTATGGGGTTTAATGGTTGGAAGCGCTTTGTGTCACTGTGCATTGTTCACTTGGGCATTGGGTTGTTTTCGCTACTAATGGTCACGCAGTGGGTTATATTGCTTCTTCTCGACCTTGTTTCCACCTCAGCTTTGTAGTTGGTTGACTGGAGAGCCACGAGAGTTATACCCCGTGTGTGCTAAGTATCGTTACAAGGCCGAAATGGAGCCTTTCTCCCCTATTCATAACCTCTCCTGCCACTGGATTCGTCACCCTGTCCACGAAGTAAATTGTGGTGTTCTTTGTGTATACATTGTTGGTCTTAGAGGTTTTCACCATTGAGAAGAGTCGACTCTAGTCTCCCTATGTTGGCCACAGAGCAAACCCTTAACTCCTCAATTCTGAGGGTTGATAGAGAATACCATCATAGCCTGTTGGGTTTACTATTGGTTATTGTAAAATTGGTGTGTATTGCCAATAGAATTGATTACAGGCTCACCCAATTGATTATGTGACAATGGTGTTGGTTTTGGTATCTAGTCACTGCATGTGTTATTATAATGGTTAAGTTATGCATGGTTAATTGGACAAATCAAATACACAGTCTCTCTCTTTGTGTTTAAATGAATTGATAACCCAACAATGTTTTTAATTGAGTAAGTCACAGCGTCACTTCATGTCGATGTGTGGGTATGTGTGGCATTCCTACAGCATGTTAGTCTGGGTTGTTGATTATTATGACAGTCAAATTAATAGGCTCAGCATTGAAATTGGTTGATTGACGATTGAGGTTGATACACAGTCATTGTCATTTGCATTGAATTTATCAGGATGTTGAATCAACATTAGTTACAATTGCTTAATGATGTTTCGCGCGTGATGCATTTGTATGTGTGGTGTTCCAACACCATGAGTAAATGATCACTGTAACTATGTGGTTTTTGTCCAAATGGTTATTGCAACCAGGACGACTATGGAAATTCCATCCACTGTATGTGTTATGGTTATTTGATTGCGTCATCAAGGATGGGCACAAGTTTTTACACAGTATGGTTTGGTTGCAGTTTGATTAATTTGAGAAATACTATTGTTGCCTCCTTGTATTGGATTGATAGCTCGGCACGATAGGTTGGTTTAATGATACTCTGAATGTGTGTTTAAAATTTTCAAATGGTAATGTTGCATCGTGGTAATTATGGTATGGTTATCCATTGTACCTGTTATCGATATTATTTGATTGCGCCATTAGAGAAGTTCATGGTTTTTAAACATGGATTTGTTTCATTTTGATTGACTAGTGTTATGATATTGGGCATGTTTTTTCTGCCTCATTGTGTTGGATGGATAGCCCAGCATTTTGAATGTTTAGAGTCAAGGAAAATTGGACCTGTACAGTCAATGAAATACCATTGTGTTTTTTCGAATGGTTGTGTATTCCACAGCATTGCGTAGGTTGAAGTGTTGATTGATGTTGGGTGTCTAAATGGAAAGCCAAGGTCTTTTCACTTTTAATATGGATCATTGTGTTGACTGTCCACTATGTATGTTAAATGAATGTCATGCATTTTAAACAGTGACAAGCACGAATGTTGCCATAGTATAACCGCATTGCAATTTAATTATTGAAAGACAGAATCGAACATGATTTTTATGTCTGCATTTGATGAGCAAAGTGGAATTAATTGACTGCATATTCATTTGGGAATTTCTTATGGATAAATGAGAATAAACAGAGCTCCCCTATAGATTGTTTTATGCATATTGTTTTGTTTGTTGACACTATGTTAAATATTTGATTGTGAACAGTGAACTAGTTAATGCACAGAGTTGTGTGAACTATACACAGTGGTTGTTAATTGGGTCACAATGGTCATTTGGTTGGTGTATTTCCTTTTACAGAATGGTTATTTGGATTACTTAATTAATTTTATGAACATTACCCGCTCTCTTTCCCCACCATTATTTCGCTTTTCGTTAATTACAACCTCGTTGCCTTCCCACATTCATTTTTCACTCCTTGTTCTAAGATTGGTTATAGTCAAGAAGAATTATGTATTGAAGTAGTTGGAAGTAGCAGTGTCTTGGTTGGATTACAGTGATGCTTTCTTTGGTTTTCATTACAGTTGATTATTGTTGCCTTTGAGCAGTAACCGTGTTATTTTCCCCCCTCATCATATCATGTTTCACTCAATACAAACCCCTCACATATCCCAAGACCCTTTATTCACCCCCTGCTCATTGATAAACAGTTAAACAATTTGTATGGATTGGATTGCATGAGTCTGATATGTTGTTGAGCCAAATCTATTTCATATTTTTAAGAGTTTTCATGTATGGTTATTTAAAAGACTATTTGCTAATCAATCATGCATGCAGGAATGAGTTCTTTTCAGCCAAGGCATCCATGGTTGAGGCAACCGAGGGAGAGGTAATTGGAACAGAGGCCCAAGAAGGCCAAGGTTCTCCATACATTCTGATGTTGACTCACAAGAGCTTGGCCAGTTTTTTCAGGCCGGATTTTTCAATTGGGTTGGGCAAGGAGTGGTCCAACCTAGTCCTAAAAGGAATCCTTTCCAAGTTTCGCAAGCCCCTGGTATTCATGTGCCTCATCATGTCTCAGTGCAGCCTGAAGTTACCGAAAATGACAGATGGAAAGATATTGTCCACCAGGCAGTCTCCCAACATCGTGGTTGGCACAATTTATCCCTACCTTCTCCTCCGCCTATTAATCCCACTGTCCAAGTTTCTCCTTCCCACTCACTAGTGCAGTCCTCTAATGCTAGAAAAAGGTTGAAAACCGAGGCCCACCATGCCCTTGACAAAGGAAAATCCATTGTTTCCCCTTCCTCACCCTCCAATGGCTCTGACAAATCTGTGTCTTCCCGGATGCATTTGAGGGATGATTGTTCCCACGTGATCAATGAGATTAGGACTAAGGGCTCAGCACAGCAAAAGGAAAATTCAGGAAAATCGAAATGTGACAGCAACAATCAAGGAAAGATTGCATCTTATAGTAGGAAATATGGATTTTGAGTTTTTGTTTTATCTATTGTTGATGATAGTTGACTTCAGAAGTTTTGGACAACATGTTTTATTTTTGGATATATGAGTAATAT
>ML780347.1:284134-329874 GCA_009831015.1 Picea engelmannii
GTCAATGAACGTATGAGATGCCCTTGCTCTCTCTGCGATTCATTAGCTCATTTTACATACCAGTGTCCTATGATCCTTGAATATAGGCAACGTCAATTGGCCCTGCTTCACCAACCCGCAGAGGCGATAATTGACATTACCTCATCACTAGAGGATCTTCATGTCATTTCTCCCGAGCCCGAGCCACTCCCAATGCCTCCATGGTTCTTCAATGACATCTCTGAGAACTTACCCCGTAACCCCCCCAACTCTCTCGCTCATCCCCCTACGGACACTCTCCACCCAACCACCACGGGTACCCCTCAGTACTTCAATATATGGTTTATGTCTAGTGAACCCTCAACATCTCCTAGTATTGCTCCCTCTACTTCTCCATCAGGGGGAAACCACACTGTCACCAAGATCACTCCTCACGACCCCTTGTATTCCCGGCGTTTTCAATGCGACGAGGAAATACTTGAAGAGCTAAACTACCCAGACTCACCTTGGGATGCGCTACATCACCGCGCACTCTTTTCTCCACAGGACGCCCCCATGCCTCCTAACCAAAACCCCATTTACGCGGTCAAAACCAAGGATTTTATCCCATCAAGGCCTATCGATTGGTTCAAAAATCCCATTCCTGCTCCTGATGCGTTTCAAGAAGGCAACATGGCCAACATTTCCCCCACCATCAAAATCGACATTTCCATTAAACACGGCATCGTCGAAGAAATCACCATTGGAGCTGCTTGCACTCCTCAGGAAATCGACGCATATAAATCCCTCTTCCAAGAATATAGGGATATATTCGCCTGGTCATACACGGAAATTCTTGGCCTCGATCCCTCTATTGTCGAACATCGCATCGACACCTGGCCCGACATCACACCAGTTCACCAGAAACAGCGACCGCTACACCCATCCAAAGCCACGGCTATCAAAGCCAAAATTGACAAATTACGTACGGCCGGGTTTATTTACCCCATCGCTTACACTTCATGGGTTTCCAACCCTGTACCCGTCGACAAAAAATAGGGCACTATCCGCGTTTTCACAGACTTTCGCGATCTCAATAACGCATGTCCCAAAGACAACTTTCCAACGCTTTTCATCGATCAAATTATCGATGACTGTGTCGGCCACAAGGCTCTCTCCTTTATGGACGGATTCTCTGGCTATAACCAAATTCAAATCCACCCAGCCGATCAGTATAAAACCGCATTCACCACCCCATGGGGTACCTTTTCATATCGTGTCATGCATTTTAGCTTAAAGAATGCCGGCGCAACTTTCCAGCAGGCGATGACATACATCTTTCACGATCTAGCTGAAATCGTCCTCGCCTACTTGGACAACCTCACAGCTCGATCCAAGAAACGCACCCAGCATATCGATGATTTACAAATCATCTTTCAATGGTGTCATCAGTACAACATCCGCTTGAATCCTCTCAAGTGTGTGTTCTGCGTCACCGCAGGGCGCCTCCTCGGTTTTATTGTTTCCCAAAGAGGTATTACCGTAGACCCCCTCAAAGTCCAATCTATCACCGAAATTCCACCTCCTCGGAATTTACGACAACTTCAGAGTCTTCAGGGCAAAGCTAACTTTCTTAGACGCTTTGTCCCGGATTACGCCATACGCGCACACGGTTTCCTTCGCTTACTATGTCACGACATCCCTTTTCACTGGGACGACTATGCCCAACAGTCATTTGACGATCTTAAAGAAATGCTTTCAAATGCACCTTTAATTAGTGCACCTGACTATAATCGCGACTACATCCTCTACGTATCAGCATCAGCTGTATCAGTAGTTGGCGTCCTTGTCCAGCTCGGAGATGAAAATCATGAACACGTCATTTACTACGTTAGTAAGAACCTCTCAAGACCACCCTTGAAGTATAAACACGAAGAGAAACTTTCTCTTGCAGTTGTCCTCGCAGTCCAGAAACTGCGTCATTACATCCTGCTTCGCACCACAAAGGCCGTAGCAGATTCCAATCCTATGTAGTACTTGCTCAGTCGTCGGCAAGTTAACGGAAAATTCGCTCGATGGATCGTTATCCTTCAGGAATACGACCTCGAGTTCTCAACACCTAAGAGTAAGAAGGCCCTCGTTCTCGCCGAACTTGTCACAGCCCTCCCCTCTGACACCACCAGTGCCCCGTCAACACCGACTTTCTCGACGAACATCTCTTTTACATCACTTCAGATGATCCTTGGTATGGCGACCTTCTTGTCTATCTTTGAACTCAAAAGTTCGGTAACCACCTTTCACGGGATGATCGTCGACGTATTCGCCATCAGGCTCCCCACTACCTTCTCATCGGAGACATCCTATACCAGCGGGGTGTTGACACCATTCTTCGTCGATGCTTGACTATTGATGAGGCCGACAGAGTCTTAAACGACTGCCACAGCAGCGCATGTGGGGGCCATATTTCAGGTATATCCATGGCTCAAAAAATTATCCGAGCCGGTTACTTTTTGCCTACCTTGTTTCATGATTTCATTCATGCTGTGAAACGATGTGAACAATGCCAACTCTATGCCAACAAAGCCCGAGCTCCCCCTCGCTCTTCTTCACCCTGTCATTACTATCGGCCCATTTTGTAAATGGGGCATCGACTTTATGACTTGTAATCCCCCCTCCAGCAATGGTCACAAATACATTGTTGTCGCCGTTGATTACTTCACCAAATGGGTCGAAGCTATGCCCACTTTCAACAACACCGCTGACACTGCAGCGCGTTTTTTCTTTAATCATGTCATATCCCGTTTTGGAGTACCACTCCAACTTGTTTCCGACCATGGGAAACACTTTGAGAATGAGGTCTTCGTCGAACTCTCATCTTGATTAGGCTTCTCTCACGAGTTTGCCTAACCATATTACCCTCAGTCAAACGGACAGGTCGAGGCAGTTAACAAAGTCCTCAAGACCATGTTACAGCGCACGGTTAATAAACATAAAACTAATTGGCATCAAATTTTATTTTTTGCACTATGGGCTTATCGAACGGAAGTGAATACCGCTACGGGGTTCACGCCATTCCATTTAGTCCATGGGGTCGAGGCAACTCTTCCCATCGAGTGCGAAATTCCCACCTTACGCACCGCAATTGAGCTATTACCTGACACTGATCCAATGGAGCAGTGCTTGCTGAACTTGGAGTCTCTGGATGAAAATCGTCGATCTTCCTTACAGAACAATGAGGCAGCTAAAAAACGATCCAAGGCTACCTTCGATCACCATGTCAACCTTCGATCATTTCGCGAAGGCGACCTCGTACTGGCTTATGATATCGCTCATGATACCTTTGGCCACGGCAAATTTGAATCACTTTGGCATGACCCTTACATTATCCAACATTGCCTCACCAAAGGCGCATATATCATGGCCTCTCCCAAAGGTCTCTCTCTCAAAGAACCCGTCAACGGGTTGTATCTCAAAAAAAATTACGCTTAACCGTAGTCATTCTACTTTAGGTTATTTCTTCTTTTTTTAGTGTTTTTAATCTTTTTCCTGCCTTCACGTCTAAACTATCCCTTTTGATATTAACAGATGCTTCCTCCACCAGCCTACCACATTGGTTACGCCGACGGCGCCAGCCCTTGGACGCAAAATCTCGCTTCGGTTGCTTGGGCTCTCTACACCCCCTCACATGAAATTCTACATTCAAGCGGCATATGTTTGGGGCTAAAAACCAACAACCAAGCCAAATACACTGCAGTCATTGGCCTCTTGGCCGACGCCCAACATCATCATATTCATCACCTTAGCGTCTTCCTCGACTCTCAACTAGTCGTTCTCCAGCTCAACAATGTATACCGTGTACACGATCCGTGCCTCTTTCGCAAATACCTACAGGTTAGGATTTTATCTCGACATTTTTATTCCATTACATTTACACATATTCCAAGACAATTGAATCAAACAACAGATCAAATATCTAACCTGGTGTTAGATTGGCATATATCACATCAAGCTACACATACATAAACATCTCACAAATCCTGTCACAGCATATATATAGAATAGACATCATCAAAATCATCAGCAAAAAACACATGTAGACACCAGATGAATCTCAAAATATGTATACTCATGTATATATAAAATACCATCAGGCCATCTGAATGTTTACATACAAAAATACATGTATCCGCAGGCCAATACAACACCTCGGTACAAAAAATCGGCTCACCAGCCTATATACAACCAAAACAAAAATATACATCAGGCACCACTCATGGTGCCTCTATCGCACCACCACTTGCCCCTCCCTCAGGCGGTGGCAGCCCACCACCACCTGCCTCTGGCGGTGGTACTCTGGATAGTGCCTTTCTGGGTTGAATCTGTAGCACGCTAGATCAGGAACTGGTTGATCCTTTGGTGGCTCGTCAATTGCTTTAATATCTTTTGGAGTCCAATCGACTTCGAAATTATCTTCATGGCCAGTGAGTGGTTCGATATACCTTGGAGGGTAGTACCACTTTGTCTTGAAAGTGCGGCAGAGCTGTGCCGTTAGATTCTTCATCCTCATATCATATTCCCAAATTAGAAGCCACCCACAGGACCCTCCTGCCCCAGCAGCAGACGTCCACTAGTCATAGCAGCAAGCACCGTTGCTCGTCGCACTATGGCCCGCCATGGTGGCGGCACCCCCACACATTGCTCCAGGAAGCTCTCATCCTAGATGCATGTCCACATGCCCTCAGGCACATCCTACAACACCATCTCCAGATGATGGCGTATGTCATCAAAATCCACTCCGGCTACTGCCGAAGGAGTGTGTGATGGCCCCGCACCAGGGTCATCGAACCGGCGCCTCCTTGCTACCCTCTCGGGCTCTGCAGGTCACCTTGTGGCATCCTCCCACCACCGTCTCTCTCCATGCGGTAGTATCTCCGGCTCTCGATGAGCCGGTGCTCTCTGCATCTCCACCTCACGCCCGCGAGGTGCCACATCTGCACATGCAAAACACAACAACAAAAGATAGTATCAGCATCTATATCATATACATATGGACTGCTATCTCAAAAATCAATATACATTAAAACATGCACACCAATACTAAACATACCTCGTTGGTCAAACACCTCCCCTGGAGGTAGCACCATGTCCGGGTCACCCCGAAAGTCCACCCCAGCATAGGGGTACTGAAGTATCACCTGGGGCATCTGTCGCCATATCCCTGCCGCCTCAGCTGAAAAGAAGTGGCCACCTTCCCACCACCGTGACGAAGAAAAATTGTCGACCACCGCCTCAATCGCGGCTCTCGCGCCCCCGGCATCTCCAGTAAAACCCTTGGGCGCAACATCGTCACCCTCTCTAAGAACCAGGCCACTAGGATGGACCCAAATGCAAACTCTCCCGCACCTGTGGACCGACAACGGTCTAACTGCGCTACCATTCGTGCATGCAGCATCAGCCCCCACGTGAACTGCTCGTCAGCCACCACTCTCTCCAGCACCAACAGCTGGCCACCACTAATCCGCTGGGTCGCAAGTGACCCATATATATGAACAATCATCGTCGCTATACAGTGATGTGCCAGGGAGTCTATCGCATCGATGCTCACCACAGTCCCAGACATAAAGTCCCGACCTTAGCAGTATCTCTGGCCAATATCGGCCAGCTGAATGGTCCTGGGCAACACCGGCTCCGCCGGTAGGGGCGTTCCCCGAAAGGGGAGCCCAGTCAAGAAATAAATATCATCCACCGCAGTGAAGGGGATCTGCTCTCCTCGCACGAGGAAGCAGTGCAGCTCCGGACTCCACATCTGGATCAGGAACTGCAACAGATACTCCTGTGCCCATATCAACGGGCACTCAAAGAACTTTAGCAACCCACAGGTTGCCAAAGTCGCACGCACCCCGGGCCCCTCAATGGCCACGGCATCTCCCAGCTGGGCCCAGTCTCGCTCTCGCCACCGCACTGGCATCGTCACTATTGTCCACATGTAGACAACACAGAGTCCTATATCAGCTCAGGCAACCATCAACAGCATCAAAAAGACTCATTTTTTACCCTTCAACCTTGCCTCCTAGGCGCGGTTTTTGTTCCCATAGGCGTGCACACATGCGCGTCTGTTCATTACACAGGCGCGCATACATGCGTGCCTGTACACTGAACAGGTGCGCATCAGTGCGCACCTGTTTGCTTCACAGGCGCGCCCTTATGCGCACCTGTTCACCATACAGACGCGCACAAGTGCACGCCTGTCAAACCTACAGGCACGCACTGATGCGTGCATGCTCAACTCACATAGTCACATTTATCAAATACATGCTCATATCTTTGATTCTCTTCAGATGTTGTTCACTTTGGGTATTTGGTTTTCATGTGTGCAGGTACTTGATCATCATCCCTCGACACAACCCCTTCAGGTATATACTCAGCACTGGCATGTAGTCTTTCCCGCTGTATTTCATTTACATTTCCAGTCACACCCTCTGATATTGGCCTCTAGGATACCCATTCACGGCTCTGCAGTACCCACGCCTCCATTTTTGCATCTTCGGTATTGTTACCCGGTAGCATTCTTACCCACATGAATTGTCCCATTCATAGCACCTTTTGTCACTTTTGACACTCATGTTGTTCTTCATTACCCTTTAGGGATGGGAGTCACAATAGTCTTTCATCATGTCGCGAATCAACCACATACTCCTTCTCCTCATTTTGCTAGCTTTCCCACACGGACTCCCAGATTATCTCTTTACGGTTCTATTTTTTACCTGCACCTCCGCAGTATCATGAACCCTTCATTTCATCCACAATCAGTTTGCCCATCTGCGAACCTACCTTCATTTCACCTACCTCATACAGAAACTCACCAATGGGGCCCCCACCCTTCATCAGTCTTCCAAGCACATTGTTCCCTACGTGGGCCACCCATATCACACTGGGGCACCCGTTTCTGTATCTGTACATTTCTCCCCAATTATTTATTATTTATTGTACAAACGCCTTTATTTCCAGTCATTACATTCTCTTTTTGTCGTCACCTTTGGCGACTTGCTTCCTTTTGGCCACATGCAACCCATGTCACCCTTGGTTGGAGCATTACTTATCATCTACCCTTGTCGGCATTGTCCATATCTTCAGAGGACCCCACAAGTCACTTACCTCTACCCTCTGAATTTGTTCACTTTGTCCCGCCTCTGGCACAACTTATTACTGGTCTTGTCGTCCCCCTGACACTGGACCTCGTTACACGATTGCGGCCACTTTTTATCTCATACATCCTCCAACCAAAGGCAGTCTTGAATCTTCCCACTTCTTGACTTCGTCCATGTACCTCTGTCACTTCCTCACCTCAGTAAATTCCATGAATCCCTTTGCTTCTGGGAGTCGCGTTCCCCTTTTGTCGACATCAACACAATTTTTCGGAAGGGTGACAGTATCTTGATTCTCATTCTCCACTCAATGAGAGATCTCGGACGGCACAGGGTGAAACACCATTGCTCCCTGTTATCGTTGACCCCCGTAACATTCGACGCCAACACCTTCTCATGTTACGGTGGGTCTTACTTTGCGACTATTGCAATGAGTTCTTTTATTTTCCAAAGACCTCTGAACTTGGCAGGGCTATCAATGCCCACATCATCGCTGCTACTTATTACCGCGATCAATGCCTATTGTTCAGAGCATGTTCATTTGAAAATTTGTCTTCTGCCTCTATCACGATCGCCCCCGAGGGCGCTGCAGTTGTCTACACCAACACTTCAGTCATCTTTTTTCAGAGTTATATGACACGAGCATGGGGCATGCCCGCCTCGTTTGTACACATTTTTCTATTTTACGCACCTCATAGAAGGTCGGGTCCTACCGGTTCCTTTTTTCTCCAACGGATCGCTCTAAACGATCCCACTCTTTCTCTATCTTACAACAACATTTTCAGTAGAAGAAACATTGATGGATTTTGGCTATACGTGTGCTCCTAACCTCATCCATCAAGGGGCATATGTTATCACTGAAATTTCGTCAGCACATGGTTACAAGAACTCAGCATCGTCAAACAGTAATGAAGTCATTCATGACCCTAAATTAATATCACAGCATTCAAAAAAAGGTCAGAAACTATACAAAGTAGTGAAAAATTGAAGAGCGCTTTACAGAAGTTGGGCACGCGTGCACATGCGCAGAACAGGAACGTAGAGTGCGCGCATACGCGCACGATGCGCGACTGTTAGCGCAAAAATCCGCGCACCTGCTAAATGGCGCATTTATGAATGTGGTCGGCCTCCCAACCACTTATGGTTCATCTCCCAAGCCAATTTGACCTCCAAATCCAGGCTGGATCCGAATGGTGGGCTGGTCGAAGGCCTAATAATGCCCTAAATGGCCTCTTTTCACACTACAAAGGAGTTACACAATAACCCAATGCAATGCTATAAAAAGCCATGAATGCACCTCATTTTCTCAAGGAATTCAAAGTAATGTTGTGCTGCCTAGATTGTTTTAAGGACTCCATCCTTGACAAGAACACATTGGCACCATTTCATTGAGAAATCCACCTCTCCATTGAGTGTATTTGCAAGGATTTCTTTCACCACCATTTTCATTTTTCTTGTTGTAAGGAGAGCAAGCTTGTGAGGGTCCAAGAGCCTTCCCTTGGAGGAAGAAGGGACTCATAGTCCCCTTTCTTCTTGGTGCTTTGATTTCATCAATAGATCAGCCTAAAAAACATTGGTGACATGGGTCCTTTTGTGTTTGTTATCTCTATGTCCTTATGCTTATGATTTTAGTTTGTATTAGTTTAATTCTTGCTTATAGTTTTGTTTTTCTTTCTCTAACTCTTTCCTCTACAGTTGTCATGCTCAGCAAGACCCAACTGGGCATGCAAGCACCTCTTATTTTCTCACCAAGGTGACGAAAAGGGTGCAACAAGGCTCAACATCAATTAAGTGGCTCATGACTGAAGGATAGCTCGAATATCTCTTTTTCTTTCTAAGGATGAATCTTGAGAGGCTAGTATGTTTCTCTTCCTCTTGTAGAGTGAGTCTAGTTAGGCCTTTTATGCCCTACTGCAATATCTCTGAACATATCAACTGAAGAAACCGGATCAACTAGAATAATGTTTGTCTCCCTCTGAACTGTTGAAGGGGGAGAAGGTATTGTCTCATTGTCAATCTCTATATGAGATTCTTTGGGTTTGTTTGAATGGGTATCTCTTCTTTAAGGATAACATCTTTGATTGTCTCACATAATAATCAATCAAATATGGTTTTGAATCCTATACCAGGGACAATGGTCCAAGTCTTTGAGGGCTCCCATACTAGGGATTTATTCAAAAATGAACTCATCTATAAAAATTGAAATCAATTGATTTACCTGATTTTTAGTCAGGCTTTAGTTTTAGAGGAAGTAATTTTCCTCTCTCTTCTCTTCATTCTTTTGAGGTGGGTCTGGATCAATGTTAGTGGTGGAAGCATGTTGTCTTCCCTTCTTCCTGGTTGGACAATTTCTTGCATAGTGTCCATAATTGTCACATCTGAAACACTGGATTTTTGAAACATCTCTTCTTTGATAATCTGGGTTTCATGAATACTTTTCACCTTTAAATTTTTGCCTGAAATTTCTTTTGAATTTTCCTCCTTTCTTTGTGTGAAGTGAAAGAGCATGATTTTCTTCTGGGGAATCTTCCACTCCTCTATTTCTAAGTCTAAGTTCTTCTTTAGTACAATATATCCATAGTCGATCAAAGGTTGGTAGAGTTTCTCTTCCATTGATACTCTGAAGGAAAGGCTCCCATGATTTTGGAATATTCTGGAGGGTGGTTAAGACAAGTTCTCTATCATACATGATTTCCCCGATTGTCTCTAGTTATTCTTCAATCTCTAATAACTTCATGAAGAAGATGGAAACTGTGTCACCTTTCGTCATCTTGGTACTTTGAAGTTGACTCTTTATGGTAAGATCTTTGAGAGTGTTGTCACTTTCAAACATTTCTTTCAAGTCTTCGTATATATCATAAGTTGTCTTCAGGTTGGAAATACGACGTAAGAGGTGATATTTTACTGAGTAGATGATTAATTTTATTTCATTGACATCTTCTTCATTTCTTATCTTTTTCTCTATATCTGTATTTTTGGTTGGTAGGGTTTTAGTTACCACATCCAAGAGATCATCTTTGATCCGGATTATTTTCGGCACGAAATGATATCGGAGATATAATAAAGAAATGCACAGAGATATCGTAGATATTCAATAATATAACATAAATGTATCAGATATGCAACCATAAACACAGATATACAGTAATACACAATTTCTATTAATGAAACAAATGTACAGAGACTGTAAAAATACAGAGTGAAAGACTCGCTAGAATGGTGGCAGCTTATCTCTGAGAAGAGATGTGACGGCTACTCGCATTCGCAAGAATATCATTACAATGAGGCTCTGAAGGTCGTTTTACAATAAACCGGAATTCCAAAAACCCTAGACATCCAAAATCCTAACCCTAGGAGATGAAGCGCCAAAAGTCGCGTGGGCCCCGTTTGGGTAAGTTGGTGCATCAACTTCCCGGGGTCGTAACTTTTGCATACGATCTTTGTTTTAGGCGTGTGATAGATCGTTGGAAATGTATCGTCGAGGAGATTCATTTTGGGGGATCAATCATGCCTTTATCTATCATTTAGAACCTCTATCTCAAAAAACCTTCATTTGGACCCTCAAAATGGCCCTAGAAGTTAAAACCTGCTAAAAATAGTAAATTGCCAAAATTGCCAGAAAATTGTTTTGATCCATTTGGGAAAGGTGGGTGGCCACCGATATCCACCTGGATCAATCCTCCCTCCTTAGGAAGCAATGGTCTCCATTGCGTTGAGTTCTCAGGGGAGAGGGAAAATCGTTTGTTGAATCTGCATCTTGGTGAGTTGCTTTTCCTGCTGGAGACGTCGCATTGCTCAGTTTGTGGAGATCTGTCACGAACCTGTTGAGGTTGAGGCCATTCAAAATGTCGATATACATGAGAGGACGATGTGCAGAAGGAATCTTTACACTTTGATGTAGCCTTGTTGACCTGCTTCTGTTGGATAGAAGGTGCTTTGGGCAAGGCTGTAGTGGTTGTAGTGTCATTTTGTTCTCCTTTTGAACAGATTGTGAGGAAGCTGAATTTTACAGTATGGGATACTACTTTGCAACACTTTTTTGGTGGAATGGTAGTCGGAACTACCTTTGGTATTTTGTAGAGATGACCCCCCAAAGTAACAATGACACTACGAGGTCGAGACTCATAAATAGCATGGCGTCTCCACATGTATGGTTGGCCCAAGAGAACATCACAGACATCCAGTGGGGCAACATCACATAATACCTCATCCTTGAAGGGTTGGATTTCGTATGACAATCGACACTGTTGGCTGACATGGAGATCTCGTCCTTACCGAAGCCACCCGATATTGTATGGTTACAGGTGTGGTGTTGTCAACGATCCCAACTGTTTGACAACCTCTACTGAGATGAGGTTCTTCTGGCTTCCGCTATCAACAATAAAATGCAGCGGGGTCCCCTTCACCCACATCTGTGAATGAAAAAAGTGCTCCCCCTCTTCAAGATCTTTTGGTTCTTCTGGTTGAATTGTTGCGGTCGCAACAATAGCAGTGGGGTCTACGTCAATGATAAGTCCTTTACTGGTATTTTTAAAATCAGATTCTGAATCAAGGTTCAGCTCCTTGTCTTTGATCTCGACCACCAATGACTGTTTTGAGCGACATTCATCCGTGTTGTGCTAGGGGCTTTTGTGGAAATCACACCATTTTTTGGTCCTTCTTTGTCTTCCCGTGACCCTTCTTTTCCCGTGTCTTGGGCTAGTTTTCGGGAGACTGTTTGTTAGGGTCATCTTTGTCATACTTTGGTTGTTGCAGATTTACAAACCCGGATTCCCATTTGTTCTAGTGCTTAAATTTCTTCTCAATTTTAACAGCATATTGATAAGAAGCACCGACTGAAGAGATGTCCAGAAAATCCATTTCAGTCTGGATGTATCTGTGTAGAGCCCCACGGTATTTCAGAACCAAATGTCGCTCGGAGTCTTTGATACCCAGCTTGGTGAGCAAGGTATGGAAGGTATTGGTGAACTCTGAAATTGCTTGGCCCCTCTCTTGCCACAATGTGGTCCATCTCATGTATTGGTCCTCATAGTTGCGAACAGGGTAATATTGTTCTTTTACCGCATCCACAAAAAAATCCCAAGTGGGATCGGCCCCATATATTCCATACTCCTCTGTGGAACTTTGCTCCCAGTAAGTTTCCCACCAATGTTTGACATGAGGGAGAGATTTAAGGAGTTCAAAGGTGATCTTTTCTTTGTCGAAAAAACTTGTGAACAAAGAAATAACCTTCTAGCAGAGTTAACCATTTTTCTAGGGCTTCTGCATCTATTTGTCCTTCAAATACAGGAATATCAAAATTAACTTGTACCTTGAAAGGCGAGGTACCTCCAAAGTGGTCGCTTGATGAAGATGCGCCTGATGCTATCGGCAGGCATTTAAGGATGTGGGAAAAATTCTCCATCATTTCGTCCCTCTGTCACGTGAGAGCTTGCTCAAGCAACAGATTGATAGGATCGTCTGCTCCATCATTTTTCTTTTCTTCCACCATTGAGGGTTTCTTGGGTGTGCGAGAGTGATTGTCTTCAAGAGATACAAGCTCAAGACCCAACTTGCTATACTCGGACCTCGTCGGGGACATGCACTGAAAAAAATGATCAAGAGCAGCCTGCTCTGATACCATTGATCCGGATTATTTTCGGCACGAAATGATATCGAAGATATAATAAAGAAATGCACAGAGATATTGCAGATATTCAATAATATAACATAAATGTATCCAAGATGCAACCATAAACATAGATATATAGTAATACATGATTTCTATTAATGAAACAAATGTACAGAGACTGTAAAAATACAGAGTGAAAGACTCGCTAGAATGGTGGCAGCTTATCTCTGAGAAGAGATGTGATGGCTACTCGCATTCACAAGAAGATCATTACAATGAGGCTCTGAAGGCCTTTTTACAATAAACCGGAATTCCAAAAACCCTATACATCCAAAATCCTAACCCTAGGAGATGAAGCGCCAAAAGTCGTGTGGGCCCCGTTTGGGTAAGTTGGTGCATCAACTTCCTGGGGTCGTAACTTTTGCATACGATCTCCATTTTAGGCGTGTGATAGCTCGTTGGAAAGGTATCGTCGAGGAGATTCATTTTGGGGGATCAATAATTAATTTGGCTATCATTTAAAACCTCTATCTCAAAAAACCTTCATTTGGACCCTCAAAATGGCCCTGGAAGTTAAAACCTGCTAAAAATAGTAAAATGCCAAAATTGCCAGAAAACTGTTTTGAGCCATTTAGGAAAGGTGGTTGGCCACCGATATCCACCTGGATCAATATTCTTCAAGGGTGACTTGAAGTCTTGATTTCCAGGAGCTGAATTTGCTTTCTCCATCAATCCTATCTTCTACTAATGCTATATTCTTCATTTGATTGGTTTCTTCAAATTCTCGCCAACTAGATTTTGAAAACCTAATGATTAGGTTGAATTAGAAATCTTGGATTATATTGGACTTATGACTTCCAAAAATCAACTTGATAGTGTCACAGAGATGCTTGTTGATTCAGGGGAACGTTTCTTCAGAAATATAGAATTAATATTCTACAGGAAATTTCAGCACCCTAGAAACCCTAGGGCCAAAAATCAAAATTTCTCAGAAATTCACTTTGAGATCTTCTGGAGATGCGCTGGAGGAGGTCGTACTCTTCTATGTCAAAAGTATCCCCAGCTTCCAAGTATTAAGGGATGAATCATGTAAATGTGTTGAACCTGCACAAAATACATCTAGCTAAACAATAATACACAGATTTGCAGAGAGAATTGGAGAAAGAAGAAGAAAGAGAGAAAGAATGAAAGAATTATCATTAACCGTTATGAATAATGAATAATTTACACATGATATACTCTATATAACTCAATGAGTGTGCACTAGAGGAGAAACAATGTGCCATAGTGGCGGTCTAGAGTGATTTGGACACACACCAACAGTTATGGGAGTGAACTGCCACCTAGTCTAGTCTCTCAGGCAGTTACGGGAGTGAACTGCCACCTAGTTGAGTTAATTAGTCAACTAGTCTTCAGTTAACTGACTAAACATAGAGTAGTGAGGAGTTAACTCGGGTAATCAAGGGTAATGCAACAGTATGATGATGATACCAAGGCAAGGTCGAATTAGCATGGTGATGATCCCAATGTTGCATGGTGACAAAACCAATGCAGCATCTAAACTCAAATCAACTAGTCAAACTGAAGTGTCAATTGAAAGAGAAAATTCTTCAGGTGGAATATCCTCCCCTAAAATATAAGAGACTAGATAATGACTAATTATGACTAATAAACAAGGAAAAACCTTAGTAAAAATAAATCCTATGTGTGTGTGAAGTAACTCCAACACCCCCCCTTAACATCACTATGGTGAAAATAAAGAAGTGGTCCCGGTAACGAGGCCATGTTAGGTACCCAAATACAAAATATACACTAAAATGAAATGAGGAAAGAGGGAAAACCTTATCGTAAAAACCCCCCCTCAAGGCATAATGTAGGTAAAAATAAGAACTACATCTGCTAGGAAACGGTGTCCTTCACTCCAAGACGACTTCGCAAAGAATGGAACTTTTTCTCAGTGAAGGTCTTGGTGAAGATGTTTGTCATTTGTTTTGTTGAAGGAAATAAATGTAATTTGATGATCCCCTCTTGTACTAATTCCCATATGTAGTGCATGTGGATCTCAATGTGTTTCGTCTACTGCCTCTGAACTGGATCTCTACAGAACTTCAGAGTGCTCTGGTTGTCACACCAGATGACGATCGGTCGATGAAACTGAATGCCCAACTTAGTGAGAAAATGTTGTAGCCACATAGCCTGAATGGTTGTGTTAACTACCACTCTGTACTCTACCTCGGCTGAAGATAGAGAAATGGAAGCTTGCTTCTTGCTCGACCAACAGATAGGCCCATAACCAAGACTGAGTGAGTAACCAGATGTGGACTTGCGATCAGTGATATCACCAGCTCAGTCAGAATTAGTAAACCCAATGAGATATAATGTAGAGTGTGTTTCATAATGAATCCCAAAGGTGATGGTTCCATGTACGTATCAAAGGATATGCTTTGCAGCTTTAAAACATAGCTCATGTGGCTCCTGCATGAACCTGGAAACTACGCCAACTGCATATGAGAGGTTTGGTCTGGAGTGTATGAGATACAACAAGGTCCCCACTAGTTGTATGTAAAGTGTGTTTTCAACCAGTGGAGTCTCCCCTCCATCCTCAAGTTTGACTCCTGATAGGAAAGGAGTCAGAGCATACTTGCATTTTGTCATGTGAAATCTCTCAAGGATATCTTGTGCATACTTGGCTTGAGACAGTTTGATGCCTAATGCATCATGACTGATCTCAAGTCCAATAAAGAAGTGTAGAGGACCCATTTCCATCATCAAAAACCTATCATGTAGAATCCTATTGACTGCAACAATTGTTGTGTTGATGAATGCAGCTATGTGAGACATTTTCCAGCTTGCAAACCTGTAAGATGTGGATCAGTGTAGCTATGTGAGTCTTTGTCTCATATTACAAACCTAAGAGAAATTCCCTAAGAAGGGTACGTGTTTCTTGCCTGAGACAGATCTAGGAATGTAGAGATGACCTCCTCCATTCAAAGAGTTGATAAGAACTCCATATGATTATGCAGTGGGAAAGGCGATTTGTTGAGTTAGATGTGCCTATGGTTGAGCACAAGGTGAACGTGTGAAATCCCAAAGTGTCGGGTGCATTTTCATGTGAACATAAATGAAGATGATGTATTAGCCTCCTCTGAGTAGAAGAGTTGATGATAAGAATCCAGATGATTCTCTTGTGTGAGGCAGTGGGAAAGAATATCTGTAGAGTGGATGTGCATGTGGATGAGCACAGGTGAACGTTGAATATCTGGTTTTTCTGTGTAATGTAGTGAACCAGAGATATGACATCCCTATGGATGTGCCCCTAATGGATGAGCACTAGTGGGTGTATCATATCCTTTGCTATATATATTGTTCAAGAGTCAGACCTACCTGTAACCCTAATTGTTATGTAAAGGGTACAGGTCGGCCCCACCTTAATGTGATTAATAGTAAATGTAAAAGAGAATTAATATGGTTAATATTAATAATAATAATAATAATAATGTGACTTAGAGAGGTCAGCCCTATTGTGCCAATAGAAACTTTTGTTGATAGGACAATTCTAATATAAGTAAAGGATGATTCCCCATTGTGGCATCATATCTTTCTTGTGAGTTTGGAAATTTCAGCAAGTACACTTCTTAGGTAAAGTGTGCACCTCTCTTGGGCGCTAGATTTATAGGGTTTGAAGCACCCTCTTGTGTACTAGGGTTTAACTTGGTGGTGAAGGTATTTCTCTTGAAAAATATAGCAAAGGATCTGGATGGGTTTTCTTCCCTTATTTAGAAGGGTTTCCCAGAATACATCTTGTGTTCTTGTGCATGGTGCTTCTTCTTGTGATCTTGGTTGCTGCAACATTTATGGTTATGGTTAAATGATAAAATGGAATGAACTTCATGCTTAACCTAACTTGTTGAAAAATAAACATGGTATCCGAGTGTAGGTCTTGAAACAACCCATTTCACAAGCATCCACCGAGTCTCATTCCACTTTTTGCAAAACCGTACGGCCCTTCTAGGGTTTCCAGAAAATTATGTATGGCCTCCTTTTCAGTGATGATTAAGCCCTTAATACTTGGAAAATAGGGATACTTTTTGCATATAACAGTACGGACTCTTCCATCACATCTCTAGAAGCTCTCAAAACGAAATTCTGAGAAATTTTGATTTTTGGCCCTGGGGTTTCTAGGGTGCCGAAATTTTCTGCAGAATATTAATTTTGGGTTTCTAAAGAAACGTTTTCTTGAATCAGCAAGGATATTTGTGATACTATCAAATTGATTTTTGGAATTCATAAGTCCAATATAACCCAAGGTTTCTAAATCAACCTAATCATTAGGTTTTAAAAATCTAGTCGGCAAGTATTTGAAGAAACCAATCAAATGAAGAACAAAACATTAGTAGAAGATAGGCTTGATGGAGCAAGCAACTTCAGCCCCTGGAAATCAAAGTTTCTAGTGACTCTTGAAGAATATTATCTCTTGGATGTGACAACAAAAACTCTACCAGCCACAGCTACAGATATAGAGAAGAAGATGAGAAAGGAAGAAGATGTCAAAGAAAGAAAAATGATCATCCACTCAGTAAGAGATCACCTTGTGCCTCGTATTTCCAATCTTAAGACAACATATGATATGTATGAACCTTTAAAATAAATGTTTGAAAGTGACAACACTCTCAGAGATATTACCTTAAAGATCCAACTTCAAAGTACCAAGATGACGAAGGGTGACACATTTGCACTCTTCTTTATGAAGTTATCAAATATTAAAGAACAGTTAGAGACCATTGGAGAAATCATGTCTGATAGAGAACTTGTCTTAACCACTCTCCAGAATATTCCAAAATCATGGGACCCTTTCATTCAGAGTATCAGTGGAAGAGAATCTCTACCAACCTTTGATCGACTATGGATAGATTGCACTCAAGAAGAACTTAGACTTAGAAATAGAGGAGTGAAATATTATTCAAAACAAAATCATGCTCTTGCACTTCATACAAAGAAGGGAGGAAAATTCAAAAGAAATTTCAGGCAAACATTTAAAGGTGAAAAGTCTTCATCCAATCAAAGTTATCAAAGAAGAGATGTTTCATAAATTTAGTGCTTCAGATGTGACAAGTATGGACACATTGCAAGAAACTGTCCAACCAGGAAGAAGGGAAGACAATATGCTTCCACCGCTGACATTGATCCAGATCCACCTCAAAAGAGTGAAGAGAAAAGAGAGTAGAAATACTTCCTCTAAAAAGACATGACTACAAACTAGGTAAATCAATTGATCCCTAATTTTATAATTGATTTCTTTTTCAAATAAATGAAGGATAGTATTCCTAGTATAGGAGCTCTCAAAGACTTGGACCATTATCTGTGGTACGGGAGTCCAAACCATATTTAATTTGTTCATTATACAAGAATAAGCAGAAATGTTGTCGTTGAAGAAGAGATAGCCTTTCAAAGATCCATAGAATCTCAAATGGAGATTGACAGTAAGACAAATACCTTCTCCCCCTTCAGTAGTTCAGAGGGAGACATACCTTATTCCAGTTGTTTCAGTTGATATATTCAGAGATATTGCAGTAGGGTGTAAAAGGCCTACCTAGACTCACTATGTAAAGAGGCAAAGAAACATGCAAGCCTATCAAGGCACATCCCAAGAAAGAAAAAGATATTTCCTAGTTATCCTTTAGTCATGAGCCATTTCATTGATGTTGGGCCTCCTTGTCTTAGAAAAGAAATAGGAGAACATGTATGGAAACATGCTATAGCATAAGAATACTAGTATGTCTTAACAGAATAATGTATAAGATATTGTTCAGGGACCAGAAGGGAAGTTTGTAATGACTTCCAAGTGGATCTATAAGATCAAGCATGCAGTTGATAGAAGTGTCAATAAATACAAAGAAAGATCTATAGCCAGAGGTTTCTCAAAAATAGAGGGAGTTGACTATGATGAGACACTTGATCTAGTAAGACGGATACACTTCCATCCGTACTACCATCCATGAGTTGGAAACTATATCAGATGGATGGATTCTTGGTGAGTTTGGGTTTTAGCAAGACTGTTGTTGATTTTGATGACTTATTCAGAAAGACTTGTTGTTGGATACAAGTAAGCTTTGACTTTTGATTTATAGATGAAGGATATGAGTATGATGCACCACTTATTGGGACAAGAAGTATGACAGAGGAACGATGAGATTTTCCTAAGTCAAGGAAAACATACAGTGGAAATATTAAAGAAGTTCAGTATGACAGAATGCAAAACCACCCTGATGGATTTGAAGAAAATGAATGATGATGATTTAGACGAGATTGATCCACAGCTAATTGGATCATTGATTTATATGTTTACAACTAGGCCTGATTCATGCTATGTAGTGAATGTGCTTAGTCGATCCATGAGTCAGCCGAGACAGACTCACTGGATAGTAGTAAAGCATGTATTGAGATATATACGAGGCACAGTTGGATATGGCCTGAGATATGCCTCCAGTTTGAACTTGAGTTTGCAGGATATGTCGATACAGATTGAGAAGAGAGTATAGTGGACCCAAAGAGCACATATGGTTGTTGTCTTACCGTGAAGTTTTCCATGGTTTCCTAATGCAGCAGGAAACAAAACTCTGTGGCCTTGAGTACCACAGAGGCAAAGTATATAGCAGTGAGTGTGTGAAGCAATGTGGCTTCACAAGCTTCTGACAGATTTACTTGACCATGAGATGGATCCTATGATGATAACCAAGAGTCATGTGTAAAGCTCCTTGAGAACCCAGTGTTTCCTAATGGATCGAAACACGATGAGATGAAATATCCTTATATCAAAGATATGATGCAGAGGAAAATCGTATACATGCAGTACCTTCCTACACATGAGCAGATTATAGACATATGCACCAAACTAACTTGGTGAAAAATTCCTTCCCAATTGAGAGGGAGTATTGATGACTCCAACCAAAAACAAAATTCAGAGAACATTTGTGTGAGACTTGGCATGATGACAAATGCCTCCCTAGCTGAGAGGGAGTGTTGATGAATGCAGCTATGTGAGACATTCTCTAGCATACAAACCTGTGAGATGTGGATCATTGCAGCTATGTGAGTCTTTCTCTCATCTTACAAACCTGAGAGAAATCCCCTAAGAAGGGTACATGGTTCTTTCCTGAGACAGAGCTAGGAACATAGAGATGACCTCTTCCATTCATAGACTTGAGAAGAACTCCAGATGATTATCCAGTGGGAAAAGTGATCTTTTGGCTAAGCACAAGGTGAACATGTGAAATCCCAAAGTGTTGGGTGCATCGTCATGTGAACATAAATGAATATGATGTATTAGCCTCCTATGAGCATCATAGTTGATGAGAAGACTCCAAATGATTCTCCTATGTGAGGCAGTGGGAAAGAAGATCTATAGAGTGGACGTGCATGTGGATGAACACAGGTGAACGTGTGAAGTTCTGGTTCTTCTGTGCAATGCAGTGAACCAAGGATATGACATCCCTATGGATGTGCCCCTAGTGGATGAGAACTAGTCGGTGTATCATATCCTTTGCTATATATATTTTTCAAGAGTTAGACCTGCCTATAACCCTAATTTTTATGTAAAAGGTACAGGTCAACCCCGCCTTAATGTGTTTAATAACAAATGTAAAAGATAATTAATCTGGTTAATATTAACAATAATAATAATGTGACTTAGAGAGGTCAACCATGTTGTGCCAATAGACAATTATGTTGATAGGAAAAGTCTAATATAAGTAAAGGATGATTCCTCATTGTGTGATCATATCGTTCTTGTGAGTTCGGAAATTTCAACAAGTACACTTCTTGAGTAAAGTGAGCACCTCTCTTGGGTGCTAGAGTTCCAGGGTTTGAAGCACCCTCTTGTGTGCTAGGGTTTATCTTGGTGGTGAAGCTCTTTCTCTTGAAGAATATAGCAAAGGATTTGGCTGGGTTTTCTTCCCTTGTTGAGAAGGGTTTCCCAGGATACATATTGTGTTCTTGTGCATGGTGCTTCTTCTTGTGATCTTGGTTGTTGCAACATTTATGGTTATGGCTAAATGATAAAATGGAATGAACTTCATACTTAACCTAACTTATTGAAAAACCAACACACTGAAGTCGAGCACCCGATGATCAGCAAATCATCAACATACAGAACTAAAAGTAGAAGGGAATCATGTGTCTTGAGCATGTAGACATTCAGGTCTAATTTACAATGTACAAAGTTTTGTGACAACATGTAGGAATCCATCTTGGCATACCATCCCCTCGGAGCCTACTTGAGGCCATAAAGTGACTTCTTCAGTCGACGGACCAAAGATGAGTCCTGCATAAATCTTTGTGGTGGCTCCATATAGATCTCCTCAGAGAGATCACCATGGAGAAATTCATTCTTCACGTCCATCTGATGAACTTCCCATCCCTTGGCTACCGCAATGGAAAGTGTCAATCGTTTGGAATCCATATTTTCTACTAGAGCGAAGGTCTCATCATAGTCAATACCATGAACATGTTGAAAGCCTTTGGTGACAAGCTTGGCTTTGTATCTGCTAACCTGTCCATCTATTTCTCTCTTGGTCCTGTAGACCCATATGAATCTGACAAGTTTCCTTCCAGAAGGAAGGGGAACCAGATCCAATTTTTGGTTCTCGAGGAGGGAGTTGTACTCCTCCTGCATGGTGGATTCCCAAAAGGGATTTCCAGTAGCCTCATCATAAGACTGTGGATCTAAATATTGAACCAAGAAAAGATGTCTGGAGGGAAATGGTTCAGTGGAAGTGAGTGCAACAAGAGGCTCCTCGAAATCAGATCGATTCCTCCTAGTATCAATTGGATCACCAACGAGATCTCTTGCATCCTTAAGAGTAGTATGTGCCCACTTGGGCCTCTTCTCTGGTTCTGCAACTGCATCTAGATGTTATGACTCTACATCTCACTGTACTGACTCTGAATATGAATCATCTGAGTCCTATGAATCAGAACTCTCATCTGAAGAATATTCGGCATGTTCATTCTCATTATCTCGGACAGATGGAAGAATGACGGTGTTTGCATGTGGTTTTTGAGGTGCATGCAATACACTTTCCTCGAATTGGACACTTCTCTCAATGAATATCTAGTCCAAGGAAATATCAATAAGCCTATATCCCTTCACAACATCGAGGTATCCAACAAAAATGCACTCAATGATCTCTGGATCAAGTTCCTTCCTCTTTTCAGAGGGAATTTGGGCCCATGCACGTGAACCAAAAATGTGAAAGTGGGTCACTTTCGGTTTGAGGTCGCTCCAAGCCTCATAGGGGGTCTTATCCTTGGCATATCTATGGGGAGATATTTTTTGATTGTATGTTGCACAATTAAGTTCTTCGGCCCATAGTCTATGCGGTACTGACTTTGCATGCAACATGCAAGATGCCATCTCCTTTAGAGATCTATTTTTCCACTCAGCAACTCTGTTTTGTTGTGGAGTATAGGGTATTGTATGCTGCAAATGAATCCATGCCTCATGGAAAATGAGTATAGGGTATTGTATGTTGCAATTGGATCCATGCCTCATGCAAAATATTATGGATCTCATGATGTACATACTCTCCCCTATTATCAGTTCGGAGGACTTTGATCTTCTTTCTGGACTGTGTCTCAACCAAGGCTTTGAAATATTTGAGGTGTTGAAAGACCTCGGATTTTTGCCTGAGAAAGTAGATCCATGTAAAATGTGAGAAATCATCAAAAAAAATGAGAACAACCCTTGCTTTGTTGATGGATGGATGTGTAAAAGGACCCATAAGGTCATTGTGGATCATATCTAAAGGTGCGAAAGATCGTTGAGACTTTCCTTTGTCGAATTTCTCTTGAGGGTTTTTTTCCGAGAACACATCCCTCACATACTCCCTTGGAGAAATGGATGTCAGGTAGACCATAAACCAATATTTTCTTGCCAAGTTGTTGCATGTATCTGAAATTCAAATGTCCAAACCTTTTGTGCCATATCCTACTACTTTCATCAGCATGAGTAAGGACTAAAGAAGAATCAGGTTCAATGAATTCAGAAAATGTATACAATCTAGACTGATGATTTACCTCACCGGTAGAAACCATGGAATTGGTTTGCATGTCGTAGATGTCCACATAATTTGGTTTGAATATGACTTTCTTTCAGGTGCCAAAATTTTTCATCTGATACACGAGGAGAAGGTTGACGAAAATTTTGGGAATGTTCAACACATTCTCGAAGCTTCCATTGATGATTTCAATCCTTCCTTTGTCGGTGAATTCGATAGAAGAATTGTCCCCCATCATAATAGGAGGACCTTTGCATGCATCCAAAGAAGAATATACTGTTTTTGAGGCATCCATGTGATATTATGCTCATGAATCTATGATCCAAGCATCGGGAGAGGAGTTGATGGCAATCAAGGCATGGCTAGAATTTTCTTTCTTGGAATTCGGATCTTCTGGTTTCTTCTTCTTGGCACCCTCGGGGATTTGATATCCAAGGTTGTTTTGTTGAAGTATTTGAGACATCGGATCTTTTTTTTTTCATGCATGCGGATTCTGAATGGAATCCTTTATGACAATACGTGTATTTCTCCCCTTTTATTCCCTTTTCCCCTTTGGATCTGGAGGCATCAGTGACGGGTTTTGTGTACCCTTCCTTCTTTGGATGTGCATGAGATTTTCGTTTATATTTATATTTATATTTCTAATATTTTCGGTTGCCATCATGCACAGTAAGTGGATGCGCCCTTGGGCCTTTGATTATGCCCATGTTGATGAGCTTGGTTTTCTCTTGTGTCAGGGATTCGATAAAGTCCTCAAGAGAAGGCATCTTCCACGTGGCTCCAGAGGTGAATCTGACAGTATAGAATGTAGATACGAATACATAGAATTCCAAACCAAGCTTGGAGAGAGTGGTGAGAACCATTTGTTTCTCCTCCTTCGATTTATCAACCCCGCAAGCTTTGAGTTACGAAAGTAAATCCTTGAATTTTGTAAAGAAATCTTGGATATTATCAAAGATTTCTTTATCCAATGTGAGTAGATCCACCTACAACATGTGTCCCGTCATCTCATCATGTTTTCCAAAGATCCATTCCAAGGTGGTCCAGGCCTCATTGGGAGTCTTACAGGAAGATATGTGAAAAAGGAGATCGGGAGAAATAAGACTACAAATTATTTCGATTGCCTCATCCATGCGATTTAAGTACTTGGATTTTTCTATGGATGATGTTGATTTTGTATATGTATTCAAGGTTAACCTGTACAACCCTATGGTTCGGAGATGTATGGCTATTTTCTCCTTCCATGCAAAATAGTTGTAAGGTGTAAGAATGAATTCTTTTTGGAAATCCATATTTCTGTTGTCTTCAATCTTCAGTACCTACAAAGAATTTTGGTGTAGCTTTTGCTTAGCATCCTGTTAGATATGATACCATGTAAATGTGTTGAACCTTCACATAATGGATATATCTAAACAATAATACACACATTTGCAGATATAATTGGAGAAAGAAGAAGAGATAAAGAATGAAATAATTATCATTAACCGTTATGAATAATGAATAATTTACACATGATATACTTTGTATAACTCAATGAGTGCGCACTGGAGGAGAACCAATGTGCCATAGTGGTGGTATAGAGTGATATGGACACACACCAGCAGTTACGTGTCTAGTCTCTCAAGAAGTTACAGGAGTGAATTGCCACCTAGTTGAGTTAACTAGTCAACTAGTCTTCAGTTAACTGACTGAACAGAGAGTAGTGAGGAGTTAACTCATGTAATAAAGGGTAATATGCCAGTATGGTGATGATACCAAGGCAAGGTCGAATTATCATGGTGATGATCCCAATTTTGCATGGTGACAAAACCAATGGAGCATCTAAACTCAACTCAACTAGTCAAACTAAAGTGTCAACTCAAAGAGAATTTTCTCCAGGTGGAATATTCTCTCCTAAAATATAGGAGATTGGATAGTGACTAATTATGAATAATAAACAAGTAAAAACCTTGGGAAAAATAAATCCTAGGTGTGTTTTAAGTAACTCCAACAAATCACCACTGAAAGGAGGGTCGTACGGAATTTTCCGGAAACCCTAGAAGGGTCGTACAGCTCTACAAATGGTGATATGAGACTTGGTGGATTCTTGTGCAATGGGTTCTTTCAATACCTAAGCTATGATACCATGTTGATTTTTCAATATTCAATGTTAAGCATGAATTTCATTCCATTTTTATCATTTAACCATAACCATAAATGTTGCAGCAACCAAGATCACAAGAAGAAGCACCATGCACAAGAACACAAGAAGTATCCTGGGAAACTCTTCTCAACAAGGGAATAAAACCTATCCAAATCCTTTGCTATAATCATCAAGAGAAATACATTCACCACCAAGATAAAACCTAGCACACAAGAGGGTGCTCAAACCCTAGAAGACTAGCACCCAAGAGAGGTGTGCACTTTTCCCAAGAAGGTGTACTTGCTGAAATTTCCAAACTTACTTGAAAGATATGTTTCCTCAAGGGGGAATTTACCTTTACTTATAATAAACTGAACCTACCAACAGAAGTGTCTATTGGAACAACAGGGCCGACCTCACTAGCTTATAATATAATTAATATTAACCAGATTAATTATCTTTTATATTAATTACCAGTTACATTAAGGTGGGGCCGACCTTTACCCTTTACATTACAATTAGAGTTACAGGCAGGTCTGACTCTTGGAAAATATAGAAAAGGGTCGGATACACCCACTAGTGCTCCTCCACTAGGGCCACATACATAGGCATGTCCATATCTCTAGTTCACTGCATTACACAGAAGAACCAGATCTTCACACGTTCACATGTGCTCGTCCACAGGCACGTCCACTCAACAAATATTCTTTTCCACTACATCACACAAGAGAGTCATTTGGAGTTTCTCATCAACTCTACTACTCAAAGGAGGCTAACACGTCATCTTCATTTATGTTCTCATGATGATGCACCCAGCACTTTGGGGTTTCACACGTTCACCTTGTGCTCAACCAAAGGAACGTCTAACTCAGTAGATCGCCTTTCTCACAGGATAATCATCTGGAGTTCTTCTCAAATATATGAATCGAGGAGGTCATCTCTACGTTCTAGCTCTATATCATATAGGAACCACACACCCTCTTCAGGGGCTTTCTCTCAGGTTTTTAAGCTGGAGAATATCTCACATGGTTGCAATGATCCACATCCCACAGGTTTGTAAGTTGGAGAATGTCTCACATAGCTGCAATCATCAACAGGTAGGAGAGGTGATAAGAAAGAACCCTAATTCACCCAATGTTTCACAAAGAGGTACTTATGCAAAAACAAAACCTAGAAGTAGTGGTCTAGAGCCGAGAAGAACATCCACCAGAAATTCAGATGATGGTGGTGATAAATAACCTACAAAGAAAAATTTAGAAAAATATCATGTTATACACACTTCCATTAAGAGAAAAAGAGAAACTCAAAAAATGGGACAAGATGTACCAGAAATTGAGGAAATTCCCCAAGCCATGGAAGTAGATGAATTAATAGAAGAACCCAACTGATCAAAGAAAATATTGATGTAAACTAGGGAACTTGTTGAGGATCTGGCTTCCCAAGAGCAAGAGATATTTGAAGAAGAGTCTGCCACACTTTACCATGCAACCTACCACAAGAATTCTAAGAAAATGTTAATAGAAAAAGTTGATATGAAAAATAAGAAAGTTGTTTAGAAATGGAAATCATAAATCGATTTTTAGGGGGTTTCACCCTCAAAAGTCATGTAATTTCATAAAACAACTGGGGAAGCACTAAATAAATCTTTTTTTTATATTGAGAAGGAAAATTCATTTTTAAAAGGAAGAGTAAAGGAGTTGTAGAAAGCTCTAATTCCAAAATCATTGTTTGTCAAACCTATAACTGTAGTTCGACCAATACTTACCCTTGAAGATGTCCCTGAAACCAATTCCAAATTGAGGGGTTCATCTAGTTTATTTTTGGTCGTGAGAAAATATGTTGGAGATGGTATCCATAAAAGAATAGACCTAATCCTTGAATTTTGGGAATTAGCACAGAGTTCAACTAGCTTCTCAATAAGGATTATGCATTTTTATGGAATATCTGAAAAAAGACTTGGAAAATGACTAATGTTTTTATAAAGTAGTGGGAATGTTTGGAGAAAAAATTTCAAGCTTGAGTGACACCCATATAAGAGAACAAAACATTCCCTCCAATATTCTAATGAAACAGATTAACGCGTGTTGGATTAAAAGAATTAAATGTTTAAGAGAATTGTTGTCGGAGTTGAATATTGTTAAAATCAAGAGGGGTGACATATTTCTAAAACTTTTTGATATTACCAAAGAATTATATGGCCCTAATTTATTAATGGATACCATACTTATGTTTAAAGAGAAACTATTGGAGAAACTAGAAGCATGAATTTAGTGACTCTGTCGAATTATCTAAAGATGAAGTAGAGGGGTGGTTTTTATGATATATAAATAAAAATTAAGATATTGAGGACATGTTGTACCAATTAAGTATTGATTTAAGAGGATTGGAAAATGACTTATTTGAAACAAAAAGCAAGCATGAAATAATTGTTTCTTTGATGAGGGAGCATATAGAAGAATGGTCAATGAAAGCATTAGTTAATATAACCAAGATAGTTCATCAGGAAGCAGTTACAATGGTTATTCCACCTCTAGCATAGCAGCATCCATCTACAAATTATGCCTCATCAAGCAAACGAAGGGTTCAGAATTTACATCACAGTAAGTCGAGTTGTAACCTTGTTCTTGCCCACACCATTTTTCTTCTTCAATCAACTGTCATTTTGCATTTTCTTTTCCCAACAATATTTAAAACCTAAGGCTGACCCCTAACTGTTTTATTTTGTCTTCTAGGTATCTCTTTCATTTTATGGTCCGTAGGAGCCCCATCCCAATCCTTTTTGAAGGAAAAATGCAGTTTAATTTATTTGTAACCCTAGACATTACTGCTTATTTTATTAAGACATCTATTGTTTTTTGAGGTTCCCAGAGAACTAGTTCAGGACATAACATTATTTATTTCTCAAGACTTTAATTTTAAGCATGAGATTTCAAATGTGTGTCTATAAAAATATTTATTGAATTCAATGGAATGATCATTTAGATTTATCTATATGTGGTCCATACTTTCCTTTCCTTTGTTGAATATTGTATTCTACTTTAATGAATGTTGTGATGGAAATGTCGTCCTATGTTAATGTATACTCTTTTGGTTTACAAATCTTGTAACATAGTGTAAATCATTTTCTTTTTATAAGATACCTAGTCCTTCTCGGGTACTCTTTGCATGTGAATATTTATTTCAAGAAATAATCTAGGTCCTTTCTTAGGTGTTTTTATTTTCTTGCATGTTATTTGAAATGGAGGAGTACCACCTCTTTAAAAATGCAAGAGGATTTATCCTCGTGAGGTTGACTTAAAGAAAGTAAGACGGTCTTTTAGATCAACATCTCTTAGCAAATATTTCTTCCATTTCACCAAGGCATGAATGACTACCAACATTTCATTATCATATGTATATTTTGCTTGTTTTCTAGGTTTAATATTTGAATTTTGAAGCCAAAGGGGTGATTTTATTGCATAAGCACAACTCATGTTCCTATCCCTGAAGCACCACATTTGAGCACAAAAGGTTTTGTGAAGTATGGGATAGCCAAAACTGGATTTGAAGTCATTAAGTTATTTATCTTCTTAAAACAATATTCTACTACATCATTCCATATAAAGGCATATTTTTTCATCAATATTGTTAGTGGAGAAAAATATTCTATAATAACCTATAAGACCCAAAAACCCTCATAGTGATATGATAGTGTTGGGAGTAGGCCAATTAATAATCACTACAATATTATTTGGGTCTACCTTTGTTGGACAGATGGTTTAGATAGTTGGTTGTCATTGATGTCAACCCTTGAAGAATGTTGGTAGCTCCGACAGTGTGTTTTTGGTACTTGAAGTTGAATGAAGAATATGGATAGAAAGGATAGTGTGAATGCAAGCAAGACCCTCATATATGGATAGTACTCATCGTTCCATTTTCATTGATATGCATAACATCACATGGTTCCTCACGGTTAGGGAGATATGGCCTTGTAAATTTGGAAGCCCGGAAGAGTGGACAAGAAGCCCCTAGTTTTTTATAAGTCTTAGTCAAAGGGGTACAGTTGTTGTAACAAGAAAACCCTAGAATCCATAAAATAAGGAGATGAGTTACGTAGCACAAGTATATAAGCACCTCAAGGAGTCATTCATAAGAACACTCACACACTCATTCATTTATTATCTATCTTGTGAACTAGTGATCTTTTTCTAAGGTTGTGACGACATTTTTCTGAGGTAGAAATGGAAGGTTGAAGGAGAAAGTCTCAGGGTTGCAGCAAACCCTATTTTCTGAGGTATCTGCGGGTTGCAAGTCAGAAGGGCGCAGATGTACACAGGTTTGCAGTGAAGAAAAGAGAGGATATACGTGGGATGTAGAAGAGAAGGTCGTGTATCTGTGAAAATTTAATGAAGGTTTGAGTAGATGTTGGTACCAGGTCCCTAAAGATCTGAAGGAAGTCTACACGTCAGCATATTACTATTTCAGGTCAGCTTTAGAGGTATTGGTATGGTTATATACTTGTTTTGATGGTTACTTCTTCTCATTATATGATGCATACTTGAGGCATACTTGGTATGGTTGGTTTGGTATTTGGATATGGTATATCTTGGCTTCTTCGTTGAGTGAGTGTTGGGTATGTGCTATATTCTTTGCATGACTAGATATAGTGTTTGTTGCATTGCGCCAGGTGCACAGGGGGTTTTGAGGGGGGGCTTCTAGGCCCCCCCTTCGGGGGTTGTAGGGGAGTGATAGCCCCCCTACGCGAGGGTTTGGGGGCAGCACCCCTGAGAAAAAAAAATCCTTGAGAAATGTGTCACATTTTTACCTCATTTTTCATGTCGCCTCAATATTTGTGTCGCTTCAATTTTCATGTCCATTGTTGCACGATTTTTCGGCAAATGGTTTTTGTCGATAGTTTTCTATTTCTGCTTAAGGAATTAGGGTTGTTGACTAATCCAAGTTATTGGGTTAGAGTTTTGGATGTCGTTGGCTCCTATATGTATATTATATTGTAAACAATGTACCACCATGAATGAATATAGAATATGTTGTTTTTCCTAGTTTTGGTTTCCAGGGGAAAAATCTTTGTATAATGTGTGCATTTTACACTATATCTTTTATGTTATTTTATTGAAAAACAAATTGCAGTAAAATAGTGTATAAGGTTAAAATCTACATTTGGTATCATAGCTTTGTTGGTTTCAGGGGGACACCTTTGTGGTCAAGGGTTTGGCTCGAGACTGTGATAAGCCTTGTTACAATGGGAGGTCTGTGGTATTGATTTTTTAGGTGAAAAGAAATGGTGAGGAATTCGAAAATGGAGATCGAGAAGTTTAATGAGCAAATTTTTGAGTTGTGGAAGCTCAATATGGAAGATCTATTGGTGGACAAAGATCAGTGGATCCAGGTACTGCACCTATAGGAACTTCAGTAGATGACTGGAAAAAATTGGATCAGAAGGCGAAGAGAACAATCTGACTGTGTCTCTCAGATTCAGTATTACTGAATGTGTCAGAGGAAGATACAGCCAAATATTTATGGGATAAGTTGGGGAAGTTGTATCATTATAAGTCCCTAGTAAATAAACTTTTCCTAAGAAAGAAGTTGTATAAACTGAGGATTAGAGATGGAGAATCGGTGGCAAAGCATTTGAACGCCTTAAATATTGTGGTAAGTCAGTTAGTATCTATTGAGATTAAAATTTCAGATCAAGATAAGTGTATCAGTTTATTGTGCTCTTTACCAGACTCGTGGGATAGTCTAGTTGTCTCCATAGGTAGTAATACAACTTCCTTGAAGTTTGATGAAGTGGTCTCATCCTTGTTGTTGGAGGAGATGGGACGGAAGAACATGGAAGGATAGAGCACGGACGCATTATTTTCAAGAGGACGCTCCTAGGAAATAAATAGATCTAAGTCTTGAAGTGGGAGATCTAAGTCTAAGTGTAGATATAAATCTCCTGGAAAGTTTGTAAAGGTATGTTGGAGATGTGGAAAAGAAGGCCACTACAAGAAGCAGTGTATATCCAAAATTGAGAAAAAGAAGGGATCTGAAGAAGCTCCTTCTACAGAAGAAAATACCTCCAAGGAAGAAGGAGGAGATGTGTACTTGTATTCTTCAAGCACACATGCATATCATGAGGATGGTTGGTTGACTTAGGTGCATCATTTTATATGACTCCCCACAGGAAGTGGTTCTGTGAATATGAAAGGTATGATGGAGGTAATGTTTTCCTAGGTGATGAATCAACAACTAGAATAATAAGATGAGGAAAATTCAAGTTGATGCTCATTTATGAAAGGATTAGAACACTACCTAGTGTTCTTCACATCCCAGGTTTGGCCATAAATTTATTTTTGTAAGCAAAATGGACGATGCAGGGGTAAAAACAATTTTTTAAAAGGAAACCTACAGGATGGTTCGAGGACCAATGGTGTTGCTGAAGGGAGTTCGGTTTGGAAATTTGTATAAGATGCAAGGAAACACTATTAGTGATGGGTGTAATATTTCCATTATTCATGATATTGGAGTTGAAGAATAAATAACTACTACAGTCTTTGGAGAAAAGGTTATGTTGTGGCATCAAAGACTAGGGAAATTCTGAGAGAAGGGTCTTCGACTACTACATGGTAAAGGTATGGTTGAAGGTATGTCTAAATTCTCTCTGGATTTTGATTTATGTGAACATTGTGTATATGGAAAGCAGAATCAGGTAAGATTCCCCTCTGGTGTAACGAGGGCAGAAGGAATTTTACAACTAGTTCGTAGTGATGTGTTTGGACCTATGTTTGTTCCATCATTAGGAAAATATGTGTATTATGTCTCATTTATAGATGAATTCTCAAGGAATACTTGGATATATTTCCTTAGTAATAAATCTAAAGTATTTGATGGATTTAAAGAGTTTAAGGCTCTTATTGAGAATCAAACAGAGAAAATAATTAAGGTGTTGAGGATAGATAATGGCGGAGAGTTATGTGGGAATGAATTTGAAGAATTGTGTAAGAAGTATGGTATATCAAGGCAGAAGACTACTCCATATACACCTCGGCATAATGGAGTTGCGGAAAGGATGAACAGGACGTTGATGAAAAAGGTAAGGTGCTTGCTTAGTGGTGTCGAGTTAGGGAAAGAATTATGGGCAGAGGCAGTGGATACTGCATGTTGTCTGGTCAATAGATCACCCTCATCAGCGTTGGATGGCAAGACTCCACAAGAGGTATGGACTAGTAAGAAACCTTCTCTCACACATCTCAATTTATTTGGCTGTGAGGCTTATGTTAATGTTCCAAAGGAAAAGAGGAGTAATCTAGATAAGAAGGTTGAAAAGTGTATCGTTATTGGGTATAAAGATGGTATCAAAGGTTATAAGATTTGGAACCTGGAAACTAAGAAGGTTGTGTATAGATTACATGTGGTATTTAGAGAAATGAAGGATGTTGTTAAACAGGAAGTCCTACCAAGTAAAGAATAACCAGAGAAAACAAAGTTTGATTTAAAGGATGATGAATCAGACTCTACAGAAGAACAGGAATTAGAAGAAGAATATCCTCATACTCCAGTATTGAGGACATCAGTTCGATAAAGAAGGATATTGGAAAGGTATACTCCATCTGATTTTCGTTCAAATTTTGCTTTGTCTATTACTGATGATGATCCTAGAACTGTCAAGGAGGCAGTGGATTCAGAGGATGGAAAGATCTAGAAAAAGGCCATGGATGAATAAATGGCAGTTGTTGTCACAAAGGAAGACCCAGGGTTTAGCGCTCAAGAGTGCACCACCAAATCCCTAACTATTGGCCCTTTCAGCAACACCTGTGAAGCATATGAAGTCTCACCCGAGGTAGAGGCAGGGGTGGTTGCAAGACTCAGGTGTATGCAACCTTAGTTGGGACACAAATCTGTGATTATATCTCTTACATAGCACTTAGCACCGATCATTCGTCAATATTCAACACTTACTATACTTCGCAAATAGCACAGAGCATCGCAGCATTTACTTAGATCTAAGGTATCTAAGCACTTAGCAACAGTAAAGCAGATCAGATCCGGTAAATCAACACTAAGCAACTTCATACATGTCAGATCTAACATTCACACACCTATAAGAAGAACAAAGCAGAAGTATATCTATCTAAATATATCAAATCACTTAGCAAAATAAGGGATAAACACATCAAGTCGAAGCACAAAGCATAACACATAGATTTGCGTGGTTCACCCCCACCTTGGGGCTATGTCCACCAACTTTTCTTATTTATTAGTGTCTTCAATCGGTTATAGCATAGAGCCACCAAAACCTTATTGCGCACAGGACAAAAGATCTGTGCAGCTTGTTGGATCCTTCTTCCTTGCGTTACAGCACAAAGCCTTTCCCAACTTCCTACAATGACTAGCACTTAGCTCTGCAAGTCTCATATAGGCACAAAGCACTTACAGACCTTTCTCACACTTAGCATACATCACATAGATGTCAATATTCAACTACTACTTTCTTGCCTATCCTTCTATTTATACATACAAAAGCGGCCTAAGCGTGGGTAAACCCACGGGCCAACATCCCTTTCCCATTACATATTCGCAAAACCCAAAAGTGGGTTGAGATTCTGCAATATCTGCTTCGTCTAACGCTCCATATTCGACAGGTTGTCGAAGTCCCAAAAATGGTCAAACATGACCAAGATTGTCCCAAAACTTGGTCAAGGGCCAACAGGGCCCCAACACTCACCTGTGACTCATCCCGAGTCACTCTGGTCTGGTCAATTCTGCCTCGAATGCCTCGATCTTGGCTCGAGCTACTTCAACCTGTTGTTGTGCTGCAGCCTCTTTCTCAGAAAACTCCTGGATGAGTGCATCATTGACGGGTCCCTCTAGGATTTGTTCTACTGAACTCACAACCTATTCTAGCTCTGCTCCTCGGCTCTCAACCTCTCTGAACAATTGACATGCCTCATCTTGCACCTGTTGAAGTCGTTGAGTCACGTCCATCACTTTTCTATGGATCATATGGATCTATTGTTGGGTCGTGCACTACTCATGATATCTCTTCATTCTTTCTACGGGTGATAGGGCCTTCAGCTGCGTCTGTAGCTTTTCAGCTTCATACTTCGCCTCCTGGAGATGCGACTCCAATTTATATAACTATGGGTTCTCGATGAGGTTCTCATATTTCTGGGTGATACGACTACTCAGCTGCTTGCATTCCAAGGCAAGAGATTTTAATTTGCCAACTGCGCTGCAGGCAGTTATTTTTCTTTGGTCTTTGATCTCCTACGGGGTCTCAGGTACTGCGTGAAGCTCTAGATCTGCAATGCATTGTTGTAGCTTCTGGATCACGTCTTCAAGTTTTTCCACCTGCTGTGGGATTCTTTCTTTTGTCTATACCTCAATGACTGTCACAAAGCGAAGTTCTCTGTTGACTGCTTCCTTTACCTCCAGTTGCTCCGCCAGCAACTGTTCCTTTCCTTGTTGTAGTTGTGCTTTCTCATCATTCCATTTTTCTTGGAGAGCACTCTTTTCTTGTTCTGCAACACTGCGTTGTTCTACAAGTACTCCCTGTACTTGTGTCAAATCCTGGATGGCTTGCTCTGCTTCATCTTTTGCTTTTCAAAGTCGAGCCTCGACTAAATCCGCAATTTGGTGGAGTTGAGCTAGCTCATCTCCTACTTCTGGTGTTCCGACTGACAGGGGCGCAGTGGAGACTGTGCACTTTGAATGAAGTGCCTGCTCCACTCCTTGGAGATCTATCTCGATCTGACTGTACATCTCCTCTTGTTTAGTCTCTTTCTTCTCTACTATCTCCATAGAAGCATCATTCAGAGATGTGACGATGAAATTGAAGTCATTTGGGGTTAGTGTGGTATGCAGCTTAGTCACGGGAGCTTTAGACTTCTTTCGAGAAGAAGGTTTCTGAGGTGAAACCTTCCTCTTCTTCAAAAGTTATTCTTCATCTCTGCACTTTTGTTCGACTTATTCTAACTCTTCGCCATCACCCTCTCTCTCTGGCATGATGGAAGTAGTGTTCACCGAGGCACTGCTTAAGTCTTGCACTTCGTTGATCTTCTGTCGCATGCTAGGTCTGGGTATATCCTGCGCAATTTTTGGACAATTTACATCAGATATCTCCACAGGGTCAGCTGGAACAAGGAGGTCCGCCAACCATTCCTTTGTGATATCCTCTAGATATTCTTTTGTTAATTTATAATAGGACTGTAACTATTGCTTGTGATCATCAACACGTGTTGTGATGTAGAGAAAGTGTATGTTTGCGATGAACTTCATCAGGGGCCAAAACCTGTAGAGTGTGTTTGGAGTGATGCACGATGTAGCCTGGATAGCGAATTTCAACTGATTATAATATGAATGAAACATGGCATTTGAATGCCATTGTTTATTCATATCATTCGAGTACCATAGGGTACTGAACTTCATAGCCAACGGTTCAAAGGGTTTGATGTTCGGGAAGGTCGCACCTTCCGTCATTTCCCATGCAATGAATGCGATCAGTATGAGAAGTCATCTTAAATGGAACTCATACCCTTGGTCCTGTGCTTCCCTACAATCAAGATCTAGCTAGTTTACAAGGTATTGTGCCCAATTCATTTGTACACCCTTTGCGCCCTTCCCGATGAGGTCTACTACGAATCTGGTTACTTGGGTGGGTCGGTTCTTGCAAACTAATTTCCCAGCAATGAGTTGACAAGCTAGGTGCACTATGTCATTCTGGATAGAGGCTACCTTGTAGCCTCGTGGCGTACCCTTCTCAAAATTTCTATATGTATCCTTTATCTTCTACACTAATGCTCGGTCTAAGGTCTTTTCAGGGTAAAAATCCTATGGGTTAGGGCCTTGCATGCTAATCCTGGTGATCTGATTGATCAAGGTCGGATCCAAAGTGATACGTCAATTCAGCCATAAATATCCTCCATGGTAACAAGATAACAGCAACTTAACACATGTGTTTACTTCCTAATATCGTCCGAAGTGCGGGATCTTCATCACATTAAGCAGGGTAGACTGTGTGAGGTTATGGGTCCAAGGCTGGAGGATAATCTTGGAGTTCTTGCCTTTCATCTTGGTTAGATACTTATGTGGGGCAAGCATACTATAAGCCTTACGGTCTCCAAGGTTGAATTCACTAAACTTCAATGCTGCTATCTTATCCTGGTTTGTGCGAACTGTGCGCACCCCTTTCAGGAGGTACGCAGTGACCAAAGTATACTCAAAATCCCTGGGCACATTGTCTATGTTCACTACACAGCTCAAAGGAGGTATATACGCAGGTAAGATGCTCAGAATCAACTTGGCATTCGCGAGATCGTCTCTATGCTTCGTTCTCATCTATGTCGTGATTCTGGAAGTTCTTGATCCGCGAGCAGTCGATGGAGAAGCTTGGACTCCTCCTGCCGAGGATGCTTGCCCATCTGCAGACATCCTTCTTTCGGACATGACTTTCTCGGTCCTGAGATCAGCGAGCACTTCCTTCACAGATTCTTCAAGTGCGCTAAGCTCTTCGGACATACGCACTTGGGGTTAATAATATCGGGTTCACGAAGTAATGTAGACATGGAAATAATATGGGAAGCAAGAGCGTAATGATCACTGGACGATCTTAATCAAGGTTGCGAGTTCAAATTCTCGATTTGGAAAAAGTGTTCTTTGTGCATGGCGTGACAAGCTAAATAGGTAAGTCAATAACAGTTGGATCACAACGATCATGACCCTCCATTAACTCGTGTTCGATCCATTATGGCACAGCCCAATGGTCTGATGATCCCTCTTTATTTCTTTTTTGCCCGTTCGGGGCGGAAGTCAAACGGATATATCGGTCCCAACGGCTATATTGCTTTGTCATGGCGAAGTACTCTATGTCGATGTTCTGATATCTCAGCGAAGTTCCAATTCTGTAATTTTTCTTTCTGCGAGGTCTCTTCTAGAACCTCTTGTAACCTTTCAGTATTAGCCTTTTTCTTTCTTAACTTTCTAGCCTTCTTTCTAGTGAGCTTCATCTCGGTAATGCTTTTATCATTCTGAGTCTTTTCTTCTTTGGTCTTAGTTACTTTGCACTGTTGAAGTTTTTTCCTAGGGTTCCTATGTAATACTTCTTCCTTGTCTGGGATACGTAATTCAATCTCATGGGGATCCTCTAGTGTTCTCTTAGCCTCGACATCCGAGTTGCTAGTATTAAATATCTGCGATATTCTCTTGTGTTCCCCAATCAAGTGCGTGATCCTTTTGGTCATAAAGTCTTTTAACTCTTGCTTTTTTTGTTCCAAAACTTCCTCTTCCTCCTTTCGTCTGGCTTGATCTCTATCAATCCAAGGTTTTCATATTAGCATGGTAAATGAGGCTTTGTCTTCAACAAATTTAATAATCTCAAAGTCCTCTTCTGTCGAAGCTCCATTGATAGTCATAGGTATCCGGGCGAGCCTTCCACATAGGTTTACTATATTTCCTCTTAATAAACTTATTCCTCCTGGGGAAGGGATCATAGAAGGCCTTCATATAGCTTCCTAGGTTCTTTCTGGCATAATACTCATTTGTGTTTCTTCATCCAGGTGACAGTCAATGTCGAAGTCCCCTATTCTTGCTTCGATGCATTCCTTCTCTTTGAATATCTCTAATAAGTTGACATGTCGGTGGTCATTCAAGGTCTCTTTTACCTGTATCAATACCTTCTCTGATTCTTACTGGGGTTCTGCATTTTCTGGATCTGCCTTAGGGTTTCCTTGATTCAGATTCATTCCTTCAAACTTGGCGATCATTCTAGGGAAATCCAACACTTCATGGTCCATGGCTTTGCAACAAAGACAACTAAGTCTTCTTCCAGGGAATTCCTTAGCAATATGTCCTGGTATTCTACAACTGTAACAGAGGGTCAATCCTCTCTTTCTTTTAAATGATCCCCAACCTCTTCTGTATTGCGGACTAGGATCATGGTAGCTAACTTACAACAAATTCTATCTAGGATATTGCATCCATTTGTTAGTCCAAACATTCTTTATATGCATAGGTATAACATATCTATCATTATTCTTATCAGATCTATTCATATCAAACCTTCTTTCATCTATTAACACCCTAGCTTCCAAACTAGGACAAAACCTATCAGATATACCTAGATCCATACTCTAGAAATAAAAATTTCCACTTATCTTACTTTTACAGAGCACAAAGCTTTCAGATATAAGACATATTTAACTATTCTTACTTATTAAAGCACAAAGTTTACAGATATTACCTCTTTCAATAAGAACTTATTGCTTTTACCTTTCTTGGAGCACAAAGCTTTCAGATCTTGCTTCTTTTCTACAGATCTGACCTCCTTTCTTTCAGCTCTGGCCTTTTCTCTTCAAATCGGGCTTATTTCTCTCAAATATAACCTTCTTTCTTTAGTACAAATTTTTACAGATCAAGTAGAATACTACACACTAGGGCACATATCTACGCACAGAGCTTTCACAGTTTCAGGATGAATCTTTGCACAGAGATTCCTCTTTCTCAGTTCCCACCAATCACAGTTTTAGGTCCCGACAATGGAACCATTTGTTGGCACAGGGGAAAATCTAGGATTCAACGCTCAAGAGCGCACCAACAAATCCCTAACTACCGGCCCTTTCGGCAACACCTGCGAAGCAGATGAAGTCTCACCTGAGGTAGAGGCAGGGATGGTTGCAAGACTCAGGTGTTTGCAACCTTAGTTGGGACACAGATCTGTGATTATATCGCTTACAGAGCACTTAGAACCGATCATTCATCAATATTCAACCCTTACTATACTTTGCAGATATCACAGAGCATCACAGCATTTACTTAGATCTAAGGTATCGCAGCACTTAGCAACAGTAAAGCAGATCAGATCCGGTAAATCAGCACTAAGCAACTTCATACATGTCATATCTAACATTCACACACCTCTCATAAGCACAAAGCATAAGTATATCTATCTAAATATATCAAAGCACTTAGCAAAAGAAGGGATAAACACATCAAGTCGAAGCACAAAGAATAACACACATATTTATGTGGTTCAGCCCCACCCTGGGGCTACGTCCACCAACTCTTATTCTTTATTAGTGTCTTCAATCGGTTATAGCACAGAGCCACCAAAACATTACTGCGCATAGGACAGAAGATCTGCGCAGCTCGCTAGATCCTTCTTCCTTGTGTTACAGCACAAAGCATTTCCCAACTTCCTACAATGACTAGCACTTAGCCCTACAAGTCTCATATAGGAACAAAGCACTTACAGACCTTTCTTTCACTTAGCATACATCACATAGATGTCGATATTCAACTACTACTTTCTTGCCTATCCTTCTATTTATACATACAAAAGAGGCCTAAGCGTGGGTAAACCCACGGGACAACATCTCTTTCCCATTACATATTCCCAAAACCCAAAAAGGGACCCAAAAGTGGGCCGAGATTCCGCAATCTCCACTTCGTCTGGCGCTCCATATTCAACAGGCTATCGAAGTCCCAAAAATGGTCAAACATGACCAAGATAGTCCCAAAACTTGGTCAAGGGCCAACAGCAGCCTTGGATAAGAATGAGGCTTGGGATCTAGTGGAGTTGTCGACTGGAAGAAATCCCATTGGTAGCAAATGGGTATTTAAAAAGAAGTTGAATGCAAAAGGAAAAGTGGAGAAATACAAAGCTCAATTAGTAGCAAAAGGTAATTCCCAAGTTGAGGGAATTGATTTTTGTGAGATGTTTTCTCCTGTTTCCAATTTAACTTCTATAAGATTTATGTTATCTGTTGTTTTTGCATTTGATTTTGAAGTAGAACAGATGGATGTGAAGAAAATTATCCTACATGGGGATATGGAAGAATAAATCTATATGAAGCATTCAGAAGGCTTTGTTGTGAAGGGAAAGAAGGAGTTGGTATGCAAGATGAAAAATTGCATGTATGGTTTAAAACAATCACCAAGGCTGCAGTATCAAAAATTTGATACTTGTATGTTGGGACTTGGCTTCACAAGAAGCAAAGAGGATCACTGTGTGTATTTTAAATTAGTTGGTGATCATTTGATTTATTTGGTCTTGTATGTGGATGACATGTTGTTATAGGAAACAACAAAGAGACTATCGAGGATGTGAAAACGCAGTTGTCCTCTAAATTTGACATGAAGGATCTCGATGCTTCAAATTTCATTTTGGGCATGGAAATTAAAAGAGATCGGAAAAAGAGAAAACTTTGGTTAAAATATACATTTGGTATCAGAGACAATATTGCATAGGTTTAATATACAGGAATGTAAACCGGTCAAGGTCCTTATTCATGTTGCTGTAAAGTTATCAGCGGATCAGTGTCCCGAGACATAGGAAGAGGAGGAGGACATGTCTGGTGCTCCATATGCGAGTGTGGTTGGAAGTTTCATGTATGCAATGGTTTGTACTAGACCGCGTTGAGGAAAAGGTATGAGTAACCTTACTCAATCATTTTCATATCTTGTCGGGCTAAGGAAATATAGTTGGGAATGTCACTCGGGGTTTATAGCCTTAAAACAAAACAAAAAACAATCACTTAATCCGTAGGTATTAAGTACGAGGGACCAAGGATGATTTTATATATGTTATATGTAACTATGCAAAAGAAATAAAATAATCAAGTAATTACATAAGTATGTAAATGGATAAGAGACAAGGTTAAAAGAAAATTATGAACCAAAACATCAGAATACACATGTGAGATAAAAATCAGAAATCTGATTTTTGTATTTATTTCATTCTGAGATACAAAACTGAATTATCTTTACAAACCGTTCTGAGGGTAGGGACCAAAGTCATATTTAAAATCCTTCGATGGGCACCATACAAAAAGCCTCTGAAAACAAAAGAAAACTAAAACTAAATATCTGGATCATCTTGCCACAAATTGTTGTCACTTGACTCTGAAAATTATTCTTTATCAGTCATGAAATTTAATTCATAAACAAACAAGAACACACAAACTGCTAAAGATAAATCATACACCTTAAAAGACAAGTTGTTGAAAGATATGATTCAGTTTTGAATCATGTTTCCTTCAATAAGACCATGTTGTCATCAAGATTATTAAGCCTTCTAGTAAACTCAGAATGAATGAAAAATGAAAATATCTCACAAGTACAGAGCAAACCTTATAGCAGAAGGTATCCTTCTATTCTCTCCCCCTTTGTCTCTTCATTTGATTGAGCTTTTATTCTTTATCAATAAGTTATGGTAGTTCAACTACCTTTCTTTAGTTAAACTTAATTATCTTAACCAATTAGTTGAGACAAATAAATAATAATATATATAAATAAGGGTTTAATTAAATAATAACTAAATGGGTGGGACCCCTAATCTCGTTGTTAAATTTTATCAAAATATGACTCCTCCTTGTTACTCCCTTTTTATTAACTTTAATAAATAGCATAATGTGAAATATAATAACCCAAGATATGCTTCAACATTTGCCTTGTAACTCCCATTCACATAAATAGTCAAGCATTTTAATATTTAAAATATATATATATATATGTATATATATATATATATATGTATATGTATATGTATATGTATATGTATATGTATATGTATATGTATATGTATATGTATATGTATATGTATATGTATATGTATGTATGTATGTATGTATGTTGACCAAAAAAAGGACAATATCCACGTTGTCCAAAACATTTTGTCTAAATATATGCTTGTTGTCCAAAAAAAATAGTTTGTCACCATGCCAATAACAACATCAAAATCCATACTTGCTATGAGAGGCGGTGCGGAACAGAAAAACAACAAACAGCAGAAATATGAAGGACATGGAGCACCAGTGGAACACTTGGAGGCGTGTAGAAAGCTGTGGAAAATGACACCACTAAAGGAATGGCCTCGTCACTTCATACATACTCTAGAGGGAATACCAGTGAATTGGTATACGGACCAGGAATTGCGCAAAGGAACTACGACATGGACGAATTTGTGAAAGAATTTCAAAGTCGCTTTCTCATTCGAGCATGAGAACCCCAACATAGATGCAGCCCTTAAATGGATCAGAGGACTAATATTCCTCAGAGAACTAGAAATAAAATTTATCACAGAAGAGAAACAACGGACTAAACAGACAGTCAAGGAACTGCTATCATGTTACCATGTACAGGAGGAAGCACCAGACGAAGACGATCCGCGTGATATTCAGATTGAAGAAGTAGAAGGTGAAAGAGATGTGGAGGGCCCCACCATCGAATCAGAATTCATTTCCACACAAATCAAGGTAAATAAAGTTAACATCGGGACAGCGGAGCAGCCCAAAATGGCCAGCATTGGATATTATTGGGATGAGCAAACAATAGAAAGGATCACAGAGTTATTATGTGAATACAGTGACCTCTTTCCCACAATATTCACAGAGATGAAGGGTATAGCCGGAGAACTAGGAGAAATGAAGATACCACTCAGACCTGAAGCGAGACCTATTAGATAGTGACCCTACAGACTGAACCCCATATATAAATAGAAAGTTAAAGAGGATATTGACAGGATGCTCGAAGCCATAATCATAGAACCAATTAAGGAGTCATAATGGATAAGCCCAATGGTAGTACAGGACAAGAAACAAGGAAGACAGATCAGGATATGCGTCGACTTGAGGAAGTTGAACAATGCATGCCTACATGACATGTTCCCTACATCGTTTGCAGATGAAGTGTTAGAGAACGTGGGAGGACATGAATCTTACTCATCCACTGATGGATTCTCGGGCTACCATCAAATTAAGATAGCACGAGAGGACAGGCACAAGACCACGTTTGAAACAGAATAGGGATTTTATTAGTACACAGTCATGTCGTTTGGACTGAAGAATGCACCAGCAATATTCTCCAAAGTAGTCATTGTTTTGTTTAAAGAATTCATCCACCAATTTCTTGAAGTATACCTAGATGATTGGACAGTCTACAACCTGTTGAAAAACAATGTGTAAGTTGTACGGCTGATGTTAGAAAGATGCAGACAGTGCCAGATATCACTGCATATCAATAAATGCTTATTTGGAACACTGTTTGGGATACTATTGGGCCACATAGTATGCAAACAAGGTTTATTGGTAGATCCAAAAAAGATCGCAGTCATTGTTAACTTGCCAGCACCAAAAATAGTCTGTCGACTAAGAGAAACGTTAGGACACACAGGATATTACAAGAAATTCATCAAAGGATATGCAGAGATCACAACACCAATGGAAAAGTTGTTAAGGAAGGATACAAATTTTTAGTGGAATGACAAGTGTCAACACGGTCTGGATACCTTGAAGGAAAAGATGGTTACCACGTCGATATTAGTATTTCCCGACTGGGACAAGACATTCCACATTCATGTAGATGCCTCAACAATAGCACTCAGAGCTATCTTGGCGCAGCCAGGAACAGGAAACTTGGATCATCCAATAGCGTTCGCAAGCAGAAAGTTATCAGACTCGGAAAAGAACTATAACACGACAGAAAGAGAAGGCCTAGCCATGGTCTATGCACTATATAAATTCAGACATTACTTATTGGGAAAGCACTTTAAAATGTTCACAGATCACTCAGCCCTGAAATACCTCATCAACAAGCCAATGTTGGGGGGGGATAATTTGTTGATGGTTACTACTATTCCAATAATTCGACAATGAATTAATAGTTAAACCATGGAAATTGAATGTAGGACCTAACCACCTGTCGAGGGTCACAAATGGAGAAGAACCTACGAATTTAGAAGACAACTTTCCAGATGCACGGTTATTCTCAGTATAGATTGTTGATGAATACTTTGTAGATATCATTCAGTACTTGAGTACAGGTACTGCGCTGCAAGACTATAGCACCACACAGAAGAAAAACCTGGTAGTCTGCGTTGTCGACTATCAATTGATTGTCAAACAGTTATATAAAATGGGCACATATAGAATCTTGCAAAGATACACGTTAGAGCATGAAAGACCAAGAGTCTTAGAAAAATCCCACGAGGGAATAGCAGGAGGGAATTATGTAGGTAAAGCTACCACGCAGAAGGTATTGCGCACAGAACTATGGTGGCCAACGATTCACAAAGACTCGAAGGAGTACTGTCAAAGATGCAATGTTTTTCAAAGGGTAGGCAAACCTAACAGAAGGGATGAGATGTCATTACGAGCACAAGTAACATTATAGGAATTTGACAAGTGGTTAATAGACTTTGTGGGACCAATCAACCCACCAGAAAAAAGAACAAGGGCTAGGTACATTATCACTGCGACGGAATATTTAACAAGATGGGCGGAAGCTGCACCAGTGAAATATTGAAGTGCAGAAACAGCAGTGCACTTTTTGTTCGAACAAGTAATCACTCGATTTGGGTGCCCAAGAGTTTTGATGAGCGACCAAGGCATGCACTTCATAAATAGCACCATCTGCATGATGACTAAAGAATTTGAATTCCATCATCAAAAAAGCACACTGTATCATCCATAAGCAAATGGAACAGTGGAATCCTTCAACAAGATTTTGGAGAACGCACTGACAAATATTTGTAATGTCAATAGAGATGACTGGGACCTCAAAGTACCAGTAGTATTATGGCCATACAGGACTACATGCAAAAATTTGACAGGGCACACACCATTTAAACTGGTTTATGGCCAAGAAGCAGTAGTACCATTAGAATGTTTAGTACCCATCTTGCGCATAGCAGCTATCACACAAATGACAGAACGAGGCACAGTACAGGAGAGACTGAATCGGTTATTGACCATGGAGGAAGACTGAATCTTGGCAGGATTCCATCAACAAGTGCAGAAAGCAAGAGACAAATCTTGGCATGATAGACATATCAAGAAGAAAATATTCAAGGAAGGAGATCTAGTATTGATGTATGACAACAAATCGTTACAGCACCCAGGAAAACTTAGAATGCATTGGTTAGGACCATACAAATTAATATATATCACCGACGGAGGCATTGTAATGTTAATATATTTAGCAGGCACAGAACTCGGAGGAGTGATCAACGGGAGTCGACTAAAGTTGTACAAGGACAGTCGACCACCCACCGCGCAATAAAAAAAAAAAAACATTTGTTGGTTACTAATTACTAGTTGTAATCTATCATATGATTTATTGACCCAGGGTTCATGTCTTTCGGGTTTCCAACAAAAACCTCTAAAACTATCGGCCCTCCTGGTAAACCAGAAGGAAACGCAGCAGCACGCAGAATGTGTCGCGTAGTCTCACTCGAGATAGCTTTAATGGGTGGTTGTAAGACTCATGTGTTTACATCCTATGATTGAGTGTAAGATATGGGATCTATATTCCGGACCATTTATTATAACTTATGATTGCAACCTATTTTTATTCACGACTTATTCCCTCAATATCGCAACAGTAATTAAGCAAGCAATGTACCAACTCATTCATTCATTAAGCATAACAAATAACTACTGAAAATACAGTAAAGATATGCATGCATTCATCCCATTACACATATGTTACTGTGGTTCACCCCCTCTCGGGGCTACGTCCACAAAGATCTGGCTCTTGGCTCTTTTATTATGGTAGTTATGCATATCTGGTGTCGTGTGCTTACAATTCTCCTCTAGTGGGTAATATATATATATATATATATATATATATATATATATATATATATATATATATGAGACGAACTAGATCGCACCAGGCTCCTCAGCCTACGATCTAATCCTCAGATCTTCCTTCTCTCCTCTCCTCTAGATCAACAGCTTACAAAATGGTTCATAACCATATTACATATCGCATCAATTCGTACATATTTATGATGGAACAATACAAAACTGAACTAAAAAGAAGGGTCCCTCTATGATACCTACGTATCTATATTTATATATTTTGGGCTCTTC
>ML780347.1:348859-411429 GCA_009831015.1 Picea engelmannii
TGGGGGGGGGGGTTGATTATAATACAAGCAGGAGGATTTTTTTATGAACATATGGCGGCAGTCAGTTCTGCTATGTCTTTTGCATCTTGGCAGTGGCAGAGGAATATCACTGAGATAGCCAGTGTTGTGTTGTTGTTTGATAGAGTTTGTTTTATGCATAGTGCAACTACTTTTTTTGTGTTGTTGGTTTTTCCAAAAACAAGTCAAATGGGCAGGAGTTTGTTATAGACAGTGTAATCTGGTAGTAGTCAAAGGTGAACAGGGAGAGAGGGTGTGATTTTTTGAGGTTGTATCTTTACTCTCTCTCTTTTTTTTCTTTTTTTCTTTTTTTTTGGGGGGGTTGCTTAATGCATTTATCTACTATGTCATATGTTATGGTTCAGAGAGATGGATTTGTTCTGGATTTGCAAGTGCTCGGAGTGGTGATTTCCAGGAGTTCTAATTTTGGGGTTATGGAAATGTGCATCAAAGTGTAAGAAATCATCTGCATTGTATGCTATATGCCAGGGAAAATTAGGTCTCGATTCTTATTTTGTGTTTCCCTGTTATCGGCTTGTATTTTTCATCTTGTTTTGCAATTGATTGATGCTATGGAGATAGTGTGTGTATAAAGTTAGGGAGCGGTGCATTATTTTGCATGTGTTGTGGAGCAATTTTGTTTTTAGGTTGGATGCATTTTCATATGGTGTTAGGGATTGTTTAGTTGGTGCATTGCGTTGTTTTGTGTCTATTCTTTTTTTTTCGGAGAGGGTTATTATAGTATAAGCATATGGATTTTTCTATGAACATATGGTGGCACTTGGTTTCGTTGTGTCCTATGCATCTCAACAGTGGCAGAGGAGTATCGTTGAGACAACCAGTGATGTGTATTTTCAATGCTTGTGCAGAAAATTCATGTTAGTTAGGGGATGTAATTTGGACAATATCCCAAGGATTTGTCAGAGGTTGGTTTTGTCATATTTTCAAACAAAGGGCGGTGATTTATAGCTTGTGTTTTGTGCAAGGGGAAAATATGTGTGGAGGGTGAAGATATGATTGTTGCAAAACCTCCGTCCAAAACAATATTACCAACTTAACGAGAACTATGACCTCAAAATGAGAACTCTTCCCTTAAAACCCATATTTTTGCATAAAACACCACAAAATTAACCCTCAAATCAAAAAGCGGTGCTATCGGTGGCACCCTCTCTTTTTGGTTAAAATTACAACTGTTTTTCAAGCATGGCCTAAAACATGCGTATAGTTGCTCTCAAAAACCTTAAAATCGACACCTAAATCAAAGAATGGTGCTACCGATAGAAAAATGTTTTTTTCTAAACGTTAAAATTATACCTCATTTCAAACCTTATCCTAGTGTGGCAAGTACCATTGCAACCAAAATATGCAAATTAACACATTTTTGAAAGTGGTGTAAAAAATTATCACTGCTATAAACCAAATCGTAAAATCAACCCTTAAATATTTACTTTTTTAAGGTTAGTTTATCACTCTAACCATAGATAATACATAATGGCATGAAAATATCACCATTTCAGATGTCAAAATTCAACATAACTTCAAAATATTTTTTTTATTTTAAATAAACAAGTCTATACAATTTACATTTAATGAAACATAAATTATTTTGTTACATTGTCCATATTCAAAACAAAAGAGCTAAGAAATTTTGTTATATATTCTCCATAGTAAAAACATATAATTCATAAAACTTAGAAATGATTCATAACTTCATGTAAGATCATATGTAACTGAGAACACTCATTTTTGGTTACCATACAATCATCATATTGATCAAAAATACATAAAATGTTTCATACACTTAATCAAATTCATCCATGGATTCTGACACACCATCAGAATCTACATTGTCTTTAGATGAATGACTGGATGAAGATGTAGATGATCCATATTCTTCTCTATTATCAATGAGTGCACCATTTGAGTCTGCATGTATGCCCAACATTTCATATGTCAAAAGCCTCTTTGATCTATGACTAGGTTCAACAAAATCACATCTTGCACTTATCTTTTGTGGCAGTAACCTCTTGATAATCTCTATGGTCCTGGAGTGAATGTAACATCTCGCTCTTGCACACCGTGAGCAAACTTATTCTTTGAGGACACTTATGTGCAAGTGATCTGGGTCATTATACTATTGGTTCTTTGATTCTGATTATGAGATATTGTGGGTTTGATGATATGTTATTTTGTTGTATTTACATAGACATGTGTTATTGACTAGGTTCTCCTGAGTGTGCAAGACTCTATACATTGAAGATGTCAAGGCATCGATGAAACCCCTTGGACTCTGGATCGAGTCAGGGAGTGGACTGTTAGGTTTAAATTTTGTTGATGTGACATATGTACATATGATTAGATATTATGATGTTGATTGTTATTGCTGACATGATTCTTTGATGGATGTAGGTTGATGATAGCTTGTCGAACAGACTCACATGTGGAGTAAAGTGGTCACGCATGAAAACCAAATACATGGAGGGAAAGGTGTGGCAGGAACCCTACCACAGCCTACTAGCACTCACATCGTGGCACAAACTGTAGGTTAACGATTACCTAGTTTGAGAAGACCCACGATGTTGTGAGGACAGACTGTGACAGTCGCTCACAATGATTCTAAGCGACATCCAATAAGGCAGGGTCCTTATTCCTTAGAGACCCTTAGTCTCCCACAAGATTGCCTGACGGAGTATTGACTCCAGGGGTTTGACGTCTACCAAGTTCAGTCAAGAAGCGAGTGGCACCCTTGGATCACGTAGTGCGTCTTGAAGGGCATGTCGCGCAAATAAAACGGAAAGAGGTGAGTGGCACCCTTGTAGCATGTAGTGTGTCTTGAAGGGCACGCCGCGCAAATAAAATTGAAAGAGGCGAGTGGCACCCTTGGAGCACGTAGTGCATCCTGAAGGGCACGTCGCGATTTTAACTGGTAAGTAAATGAACCTAGTGCTTAGAAAGTTAAGCCTCCTTAGGACCTGGTCAGCCTTAAAATGAATGATGTGATAAGTAAAGTTTAATGACTATTTTTTCCCTTAAGAATTGTCGCCAAGCCTAGTGAATTGAAAACTTAGGTCTAAGTATAACCTTAGAACAAAAAAAACTAATTAGACATATAACCGGATTAAGGTGGAAATTTCAATTCACTAAGGTTCTTTTTATAAAATTTCAATTCACTAAGGTTCTTTTTATAAAATTTCAATTCACTAAAGTTTCTTTTTATAACTAATTAGAAAATTCAAGCATTAATAATTAAAGTGGAAATTTTAATAAAGTTTTAATTAATAAAAGGGGTATTCGGTTGTTTTTGTCTAAACCTGTTAATTATGAACTTAGTTATGAAAAGGGGAAACTTAAAGAAAAGGGGGAAACCTAAGAAAAAGGAGAATGTCTAACTTAGTAAGGAATCTAACTGGATAGACAGGGAATGGATATAAAGTTATAGATTGTCGTCGTGTGCAAGGGGTTTACCGGCTGTTTTTATTTGTGTGGAATTTTAAAGTGTTGAAGACAAAGAAATAGGTAATAGGTAATAGATAGGTAATAGGTAAGAGATAATAGATAAAAATTATTGGAACGTGTTTGTATTTATATTATCCTCGAAAGAGAAAAAAAATTGTGATAATCGTTGTCTCTATTGTCGTAATCCTTGTACTGGATTTAGATTGAAAACAAGTGTAAATTATAACTGTAATCGATGCTCATATAGGTGTTCTTAGTATAATAAATCTCATACTATGAACATTTTAGTTACGCGACTTACTTGTATCATAAAATGAATAATATTATACAGGACTCCTTCAATAATATTGATTTTGGCCCGGAAATAAAGAATGTTTTCCACACATTAATTTAATAAAGATCTTTAAAATATTACATCTTTAAAAATAAGGATTAATTTTGTTTTAGATAAGGTAATTGTTGGACATGTATAAGGGTTTATATTGGATTGTTTATATACATATATGCATCCTATATTGTATAAATACTATGGTTTGATAATACATCTCACTTGAATGGTCATTGAAATTATTATTGAAAATTTTAGAATTAATGTTAGATGAATGATGACCTTTAGATTTGGTATAGTTTTAAATTAACACTAGTTGTCAAATATTAATTAGAAATGGTTAATTGTAAGTCTTTATATTATAAATTATCTAACTTAGAATGAAGGTTCTTAGTTATTTTATGCTTAAGAATAGTAACAATTGAAATACTTGAATTAAGAAGGCTTGGTCATTATTTCTTTAGGAATCTTTACTCATCATTAGGGTGTTAATCAAAGTTTACAATAATGTTACAGTGTTATAATTTGGCATCGAGTAAGGATAATGATGTTAAATAAGAATAAATATTAGCCCTTGATATCATGTATCTTAATTGTTGGCTTATGTAATTTTTGTCGGATTAATTATAATCTAGTTAGATTTCTTTACACCAATATATATATATATATATATATATATATATATATATATAGCATTGGATATGCGTCGCATGTTGTCGTAACGATGGGGGTCGTTACAGTGAAGAGTTCCTCTCTTTGTCAAATTGAAGTCATATACAAGTATGTCAACATTCTCTAATTTTAAGAGGTCGGTGCGACGATGAGTTATATTTCGACCATTTTTTTTCTCTTTATGTTGTTATGTTTCTCAACCACCATATATTGCTTGTACACACCATTGAATGGGTGTGTACTTGTTGCGTACCAATGCACTTCAACTGCTATAACATCTTCATTTTCTTTATCGATCCTTATAACCTTTGCAATCCAGAATGGATAACCATGTGGATCTTCAGTCGCTAAGACTGCAATCATGCAACCCTCCTTCGTATCTTGTGTTGAACCCCTATAAATATCTTCCATGGCTTCACGTTGTGCACGTGATATTCTAGAACCAATATATATTTCTCTTTCCTCTACCTATGAAAACTCAATAGCATCTTGAGATTCCTATTGTTCAACAATGTTTCTTTCTTCAGATTCATTTGACCTATTTTGTGGCCAAATAAATGGAGTCTTCAAAAAAATATCTTCATTTGTTGAGTTTGAAATTATGTCACTTTGATCATTGAAAAAAGATTCCCACCAAACAGAACCAACAACATCAAATTACTCATATGTATCTTTAAAGGACTTTTTTATTTCCTCCAAGCATTAAGAATAATCTACATCTCTATTACGCCTTCGTGCATTATGGATTTCAGCAACTAATTGTAATAACATTAACTTTGATGCAAATATTGGACGATCTGGAATGAACTTCAAAAATGACAAACCTGATAAAAGCCCCCATTCTACAGTAGTTGAATACTTCTTGCCCCATATAAGTGTTTTCCCATCAACTTTTTTCAAGAAAAATTGATGTTGGAAGCTAATGTCATTAAGATGCTCAATACATTTTTCTTCACCATGCGATCCCTGGATAAATCTTCACATGTCAACAATTTCTTCTAATATGTGAAAAATAGGCTATGGAATGCATGATTTCTTAATACATCAATTAATGATGGTAGGCTTCCAACATTTTTCCTCTTCAATGTTACTGAAAAATGACTAAACATTTGATCAATATGATCATGTGTGTGTCCAACAAGAAGGAAACGGACTTTAACCTTTTGAAAGATTCCCAGTTCAACAAGCATGCTGAGATATCTAAAGACAATTTGATTTTTGTTTTCACGACTAGTGTTGTCCAACTGCAGATATAGAACTTGAGGAAGATTACCAGACCAGTGACTGATCACATGATGAATTATGGTGATGGTTAGATTTGCATAATTATGAATATTTGGAGCTGTGAAGTAAACCCTTGGACACATTATTCCATTAACAACCATACAACCAACCAAGTGAAACTCCATATATTTATTTGGACCATCATAACACTTCTTTCTATGTTTGTACAAATTTTTGTTTTCACTTTATTATTGACTTCTTTGACTATAGAATCTGCACATGACACAAAATGAAAATATTGATAATATGTTTTCATAGTTGATAACTATCGAATTTAAACAAAAAAAAATGTAAATATATACCTCTTTCTACCCCTTCAGATTTATCTCTTCTTGATTTAAGAGAAGCACATATACTGCAAATCCCCATCCTTGACTTCTTAGGAATACGGACAATGTTGAATTGTCTCTTCCATACTCTTGTAAAATATGCATATGAAATAAAATTATGATTTCCTTCAACACTTTCAGCATATTCTTTGTATAACTTGTAGATTTCATTCCTTGAGAAATTATCTGGTATATGTATTGTCTCTCTATCTGGCATAGACTCTCCATGTTTGGAAAATAATTCTCGCATCCATGCCAATGGAGTGTTTGTTAATGGGCCAATCTCTTGTCCATGATGTACCTTTGAATAAAATGTAGGATATTTTTCCAATCTTGTTTGGATCCTTGATAGACGAAGATTACCAATTGAATGGATTTTTTTGAAAGCCTTTCTGCAAAGTAAAATATTCCCAATGTGATAATCATATCTTGTCTTCGTAGATATCATGCACCCCACTAAATATGAATTTTGCATGCTCTTATTCAATGACAAATAATTCTTCATTTTCTGCAAGGCATACATGTAGTCTATACTTTTCAAACAATTCTTATGAAAACAACCACTATAAAGCAAATCACCAATGGAAAATGATTTAGTGAGAAATTATTTCATGAACCTTGTATAACTAGAATGATTTGGATTGATATAAAAAGGTCTAGTTGTCGGCCTGGACACAATATTTCTTTGCAATCTCTCCACTATTTGAACATCATCACTAGGAGGAATATCATTCTCACTATAATCATACATAGAATTTTGAGGATATCGAACAAGAGATTGTTTATCACCTTGATTTGTTGCACCTTAATGATTTAGAACATGATCTCCAATCCTAGGTCCATCATCATCTTCATTGATAATCTCGTTGAGAAGAGAAATATCAAGATCATCATCGACAACACAATCACCTGCAAGAAAGTGTCCACAATCGACATAATCATCTTCACTAGTTTTGAAATCTTCAATTGAGGGAAATTCTACATCATCCTCATTATTGCCCTCTAAATTTTGACCTAGAGGACAACCTTCAACATTCTCATTAGTACCTTGGAGTTCATCACTTGGAAGAAACTCTTCATCATATTCATTGGAACCTTTAATTTCTCATGCTAAAATTATACCTTCACCATCCATGTTGGTACCTTCAAAATCCTCACTTAGAGGAAACTTTTCATCATCCTCATTAGTCCCTTCAAAATCCTCACTTGGAGGAAAATATTCACCATCCTCATCAGTCCCTCCAAAATCCTCCCTTGGAGGAAAATCTTCAGTGTGCTCATTAGTCCCTTCAAAATCCTCACTTGGAGGAATATCTTCTTCCTCCTCATTTGTACCTTCAAAATAATCACTGGGAGGAAAATCTCCATCATCCTTATTTGTGCTTTGCAAATCCTCACTAGGAGGAATATTTTCATCCTCCTCATTAGTACCTTCAAAATCCTCACTTGGAGGAAAATCTTCAGCATCCTCTCTACTACCTTGATAATCCTCACTCGGAGGGAAATTTTCATTATCCTCATCAGTACCTGTAAAATCCTCACTTGGAGGAAAATATTCATCTTTCTCTTTACTCCCTTGAAAATCCTCACTTGGAGGAAAAACTTCATCATCTTCTTTACTGCCTTGAAAATTCTCACTTGGAGGAAACTCCTCGTCATCCCCATCGATACCTTCAAAATCCTCATTTGGAGGAAAATATTCATCATCATCAATAGTACCTTGGAAATCCTCACTTGGAGGAAAATCTTCATCATCCTTTTCACCATATTCCTCCCCTTCATCATTGGTGCCTTCAAAGTCTTCAGAATTAGGACTTTCTCGATCAATATGTTCAATATCATCATTTTCACTATGATCAAAGTTCTCACTAGGTGATACATATGACTCCTCGTTTGCATTAGAAGCATTCCCACCACATTTGTCAATCTCAAAAGAGGAGGCATGTGAACAAGATGTTGATGCTCCAAAAATAAAATCCTCTCTATCTAATGAAGCCATCACTGCTCACTACAAACATAGAATGGTGTAAATTCCCACTCTCCCAATGACATTCTTATAGCTTGTGGAGTGAACATTTCCCTCCAATTTTTTGCCAAAAAGTTTTCCCCAAAATTTACCCTCCAAATATTTCTCAAAAAAATTTCCCTCCAAATTTTCCCAAAACATTCCCCCCCGAATTTTCCCTTCCAATTTTCCCCAACAATTTCTCCCTAAAGCTTCCTCTTTAATATTTTACCTTCAATATTAAATGAATATTACTCTATTAATTCATCATAAATTAATTAATTACATTATGTTTATCTTTTTTAATTTATCCCACATTGATTAAATGTAGAGATGGTTTATATAATATTTGATATATATACATAATCTCCTTCTATTTTATTTATCCCATATGCACTAAACAAACTAACAAGTGGTATAGTACTTGGTGTATATATACACTCTTGTTTTGGTTTTTTACATCGCATCAACTATTGAGCTACACATTTCAAAGGTAGGTTTTTTTTTAATTTTATATGTTATAAGAAAAAACAAATTAATCTTTTTATCTATGCAAAACATTGAAAACCTTAAATTTTATGTGATTTTTTATATTTTTTTGGAAATATATCATGAATTTTCAATTTTTTATATATTTTGAAAGAAATTTTAGTAAAATTTATCACATTTTAAGTCTAAAAAATGACGAAACCCTCCTCAATTTACTATATTTCAAACCTAAAAAAAATTTAAAAACTTCAAAACATCATCATTGACCAACAAACCAAAACCTGCAAAACCCCAAAAAAAACAATTTTTTTTTTAATTTTATAAAATAGATTTATTTAAGTTTTATTGTTTTTTTTAATTAAAAGTAATTTTAATTGTTTTTTTATGTTTAATTTTTTTTAAAATTAATTTTAATATTTGTTGTTTTGTTTTAATATAAAATTTTAATTTTAAGTTTTAATATTAAGTTTTTATATAATTGTTTTAATAAAAAAAATAATAAATAAAAATGGTTTTTTTTTTTTTAATACATTTTTTTTATAAAATTAAAACTTTAATTTTAATATTTTTATAAAATTTGTTTATTTTTAAAAAAAATTGTTTATGTTTTTTTTATCTAAAAGTAATTTGTATTTTTAATTGTATTTTTTTTCTTTTAATGTTTTTCATGTGTAATTCTATTGTTTTTATATTGTTTTTATTTTTTTAATGTGTTTTTTTGTTTTTTTAAAAGTCTTTTGGGTTTTGATTTTTTTAATATGATTTTTGCTTTAGTATTTTTTATCATTTTTTTTTAATCTTTGTCTTAGAAAAAGTAAGTTTTTAAATAATTCTAATTTAACTTTAGTTTTTTTTCATAAACAAAATATATTTTATTTGTTTCTTAAATCATTTGTGTCTTTTATTTTTTATATAGGACAAATGGAAGGAAATAAAATCTTTGTGAATATATCTGGAACAAGACCTACAGTAATGGCATCAAAAATCCTAGTTAGGACCTCCATGAATGTCAGGCAACAAAATGTTATCCCAGCAAATGAGGTCACAAGAGCAATGAAGAATGTTAGAGAGTGGAAAATTGTCAATGGTGAGAGTAGAATGAAGCATTCTTGGTATCTTAAAGACAAACAAGCCACCAATGGAGAACAAATAATTTTGTATTGTGTTGAATTTGAACATGTTGAAGCAAGCTATCGGTCACTTGGCATGTTACGAGATATATGTTTGGTGTTAGGAATAGATATTGTTTATGCATTGGTGAAACAATCAAAGACATATCTCAATATTAGATATTGTTTGAATATGAGCAATTATAAAAAGGAAGAAAATTTCACAGAATTATGTGCAATGATCGTGACAGACATTGAGATGGGCAATGTAAGTTTGTTTATTCTTATTTTTGTAGCATGTATTATTATAAGTTTCATGATAATTGTTAAATTTTATTTAACAATGGAAATGGCGTATTTTATTTTTATAGGATTTTGCTAGGTGCCTTTCAGAGATGTTAGTGGGGATTTATTCTACAGAGAGAAATATCATGGAAGTCATCAGTTCCTTTCATATCGATAAGGCACAAGAAGGAAGGAAAAAGAAGCAAAGAGTAACGGAAGTTGAAGCTACTGCAGAAAACAGAGAAAAACAACAAAGAAGAAATAAAAGTCAGTATTCTAGAAAGGATAAAAGGGTTACATTTGAAGATATGGAAACTCCAGATGAATATGTCGCTGAGATTAATGCCAATGATTTTACCTCTATTCCTCAAAATAAGACTAAACAACATAAGCCCAAAAGAGGTATGGCCAATGATGATTTCATTCCTAGTGATTATGAAGAGATTGTTGAATTAGATGAAACTCATTTAAATCGTAAAAAGAGGAAAGCAAAAGTTGTTGATGAAGAAGAATTGATAGTTATCTCTAAATATCATGATGAAAGTCCTAAAGATAGCAGAGAAATAATAACACTTGGTGCTAATCTAGAAGATGGTATTATCAAAACAATGCAAAATACCATTCGAGATCGACTAAGGAGGAATAATTTGGTTGATGAGGGCCATACATTTCTATTGAATGTGAAGCAGCTATATAAACCCACAGAAGGCCAATAAAAATACCAAATTAGAAAACCACAACAGTTGCATATCCAAAAATTAAAAGCATTGATTATGCATAATCCATATGCACATGTGGTTGACTACTTAGTTCTTGTTGACCCAATGGAAGTTCCTACCAATGATGCATTTGATAGGTCAAAATGTTTTGAGTATAAATATTATGTGATTGGAGGAAATCATTCTACAAAGGCTAGAAGAGAATTGATGCAAGAGTATCCCAATAACCCTCTCTTTGAGGCAATCAGATGTGTAATTTATGTTGGTTTAACATATGGAGAAGCAAATTTATTGGCATGGGATCAAAACACAGATAATGAGTACATGATTTCCATGACTTTCATTCAGAGAGTGAGATTTATCCATAATGAGTTTTGTGTAATATGTGGTGGGGATAGATCAAACGTTGATGAAAAGTTTAGGAAGGAATGTTTTATGGAAATAGGCTTCTATATTGATGAGGAAAGTGTAAAAGTAAAAAATCGCAAAGTAAGTGATGCATTCAGAGTTGTGGATGGCTATTTCCAATTGGGATTTAAAACTGGACAGATATGGGATTTGGTAGATGAGATATTCCACCTATGGGAAAATATTAGTATAAAAAATCAGAAGGTTAGGAAGTATAAACCCTTAATAGGTAGCACAAGTAAGACAGATCCTGAAATCAAAAACTTTCCAGATGATATGACTATAACGCCTTGGAAAATGATGCAAGGAGTGAAGGATGAGAAACTTGTCATAGCTATATTATCACGTGTAAGGTCATGTGAATTATCAATGGAGGAAATGTGTGATGAATTTAAAAAATAAGTTTGTTGAGTTATTTCTTATTTATGTTATGATTAAAAAATTAATTATTTCTATATAACATAAGAATGTATTTTATTCTATATATGATTATAACATAAAAAATAAAAAATAAAAATAAAAATTAGTCACAAGGTTTATATGAGAATACAAGAGGAAATGGTTAAGATGTTTAATGAGCAAAGTTGGGAGGATGTTAGACTCAACTATCCAGATGTAAGCTCTTCAACGGCATTGAGTCAATTTTTTGTTGCATTCAAAAAGGTATGTTGATTTATTACATTCATTTTATTCATTTGTACATTAATTTATTTTGATTTTATTAGTTACAGATATATAATTATATGTTTGTTTGTTTCATTAAAGATGTCAAAGAAGAATATAGTTGGAGTACCTGGAATCTTCAAAAGTTATATTCAAAAAGCTAAGTTTGAAAGAGAAAGAAGATGACGTCTTCAAAATGTTGAGTTTGATGACACCTTTGATCACTACATTTGGAATGGGCTTGACATTGTTCAATATAAAGTGATAGTAAGGGATTGTGAAAAAATTGCAAATCTTGTTCCTAAAAGGGAATACTCCCTAGTTATTGCAGATATCCCTCGTGGTTATAATATCCAAAACATTGAATATGATATTGAGCCTTATACTTACCAAGATTTCAGTAAAGTGGTTATGGGATTTCTGGAAGTCACAACATCACCATTTTGGAGATTTTTGGTTTTTCATTAAGACACACAAAAAGGATTAGTACAATCAATTTTAAAGGGAAAAGAAAAGACAAGGATGTAGAATTATTGGTAAGATATTGAAATTGTATATTTAGCGATTAAAATTAAAAATATGTTTTATTAATTCACAAGTTAATTGAATTTGTACTTATTTATGTTACATGAAAAAACCTAATATTCATAGCTCCAATAGTGAACCATTTACACGTGATATTGAAAGTATACATCTTTCAAGTTGGACAAAAGATGATACTTATGAATCTATTCTTTACAATGTAAAGGATGGAAAGAAGCCTAGTAGTTTATTGGTTTACAATGTTGTGGCTAGAAAGCTAACATATGAGGAAAATGATTTCAAATGAGACATCGTTAACATTTATCAAAATCCACAAGCACTAATTAATTATCTTGTAGATACATTTTCAAATGAAGGAGATTGAGTTTTGGATTTGTTCACTGGTTCATGTAAGATTTATGATATAGCATTTATGAAATCATACTTCACTCTTTATTATTTTTATTTTTTGTTGTTTTACATTATTTACTTTATTTATTTATATTGTATTTGGTGATTAGGTACAACATTAGAATGTTGCTTACAAAAAGGAAGGAATTGCATAGCCATTGAAATTGACAAAGTACAATGTGGTTTTATTCAACAAAGAATTAATGTTATTCGAGCTATTCCAGATGAAATGCAAGAAATTGGCTTGAGGAAATGAGATTTTAATGACTCAAAGGTGGAAAAAATATCATAGGAACCTCAAGTACCGTTAAGAGGTCTGCTTGGAAAATATCACTTTGGAGAAATTGTAGATATCAATAACTCAATGGAAGAGCAGCATGAGCCAAATGAGCCAATGGAAGCATAGAATAATGTCCAAGAAAATGATCATGTGTCTGTTGAGAATGATGAATTTGGAATATATGACATTTTCGATTAGTTTTAGGATGCCCTTGAAGACAACGCTGAGTTTTGTAATTTTTTTATGAGTTATAATTGTAATGTTTTGACTTTCAGATTTTAAAATAAGAATAAATATGCATCTATTGTTGTTTTATGATGAATATGTTCTATTATTTTCTTTTTACTTTTCTTTTTATATGATTTAATATGCTAGAGAAAATGACATTAAATATTGTCAAGTTTTTATTGTAAATCTATAAAAATATCATAAAAAAATATTAATTTTTTCCATTTTTTTTGTTCAATTTTGTCCATAAAAACACTTTATGTGACACGTTATTTATAGTGGAAAGCTTCCAAAATGTATAGGTCACTTTATGTGACACGTTATTTATAGTGGAAAGCTTATAAATTGCTTTGAAATGTATATTTTTTTGCTAACTATTTAAAAATAGTGTTATTTAATTACAATTATTTGCTATGTATTGAAAAAAAAGTAAAAAAATTGTTAAAACATATAATTTTACACTATATTTAAAAACTATGGCACCATGAATTAAATAATGAGACATAATTGTATGAAAAATCTTAATTTCAAAAACGTGAATCATATATAAGATTTTTATAACATTTTTAGTATCATTAAAAATCATAAAAAAGAACATTGGTAAAAAACAAATATAGAAAAAATTGAAAATAGTTGGGAAAAAAGCATTTAAAAAACAAAACAAAATATGATTTAGGAAAATTTGAAAAAAGTTCAAAATACAAGCATTTTAAAAACAAAATGTAGATCTGCTATAGATAAGAAGATTTAAAATATCAAAAAACTACCTCAAAATGAAAAGGGATGCTACCGGTAGCACCATTTTTCAAAATGTGGTAAAAAATGGGACCCTTAAAAAAACGAGAACTCGGAAAAGTTCTCATTAAGTTGGTAATATTGTTCCAACCTCAAAAGTGGGCAAGTAAAAAGGCTTGTGACTAGGAGATTGTCCAAAGGCAAATAGATTGCAAACCTAGGATTAGCCCAAGGCCAAGAGCAGGATGTCAATTTGCTAAAATGTCTTTTACATATATATCGGATGCCTTTCGAATAACAATAGCCATAATCAAAAACCATCAAGAAGTATACATATAAGCAGCGCATTTGCTTGGCATTGCTTGTAGATGTGTGGTGTTTGCTCCTAAATGGGAGCAAATCAATTTATTATAAACCAGTGACCTATTTTGCAAATTGTGTGGCTTGTAATCACGAATGCGGAACTATTGAAAATGTGGAGGTGTGGAAGTGTAGCAATGCGGGAGGGTGACCTGTGTGGATTCTCCGGACAGGGCTTAAAAACAGAGTGTCTCATATCGAATACCTTTCGAATAGCAATATCCATAATCAAAAACCATCAAGTAGTCTACAGATAAGCAACACATTTGTTTGGCATTGCTTGTAGATGTGTGGCCTTTTCTCCTAAATGGGAGCAAATCAATTTATTATAAAAATGACCTATTTTGCAAATTACGTGGTTTGTCACAATCACAGATGCGAAACTATCGAAAATGCGGAGGTGCAGAAGTTAGCAATGTGGGAGGGTGACCTATGTAGGTTCTTTGCACATGGCTTAAAAACAGAGTGTCTTAAATAGACCAAGTATAGTTGTGCGGGGTGCACGAGGATTCAAAATAGATTGAGCGAATGTTTTCTCTATTATTAGTCATTGTGTGGGATTCTAGACTTTCGACCCTTGCGCAGAGAATTTATGCCACTTATGGTTTGGCATTACCAGAGTTGGTTGCATAGACACTTGTGCAATTGGCAGAGCGATGTCATCAGCACTTCAGCATGGGTGTATGTTGAATTGAGTCAGTACTTTGTCTATTTAGCACTTGGTCTATATTCAAATCTTGTGCGGAGAACTGATATGTCTGATCTTTCCGCATTGTCGCAGTTCTGCATCTAGGATCGTGTTTGATAGTGTGTGCTCTATGCATAGTGTAGTTACTTTGTTTCATTCAAATTTGTATTGGCATTGGTGTTGTGTTTAAGCAAACCAGTTCTCTCTTATCAGTTGTATTTACACGTATATTGGCTACCTTTCGAATAGCAATAGAGATAATCAAAAAACATAGAGTAGTGTATAGATAAGCAGCACATCTTTTTTGCAGTGCTTCTAGATGGGTGGCATTTCCTCCTAAATGGAAGCAAATCAATTTATGATAAATCAATGACCTATATTACAAATCGTGTCACTTGTCACAATCATCGATGCAAAACTATTGGAAATGCAGAAACATGGAGGTGTAGCGATGTGGGAGGATGACCAGAGTGGGTTCTTCGTACAAGGCTTAAGAATAAATAGTCTTAAGTGCACCAAGTATAGTTATGAACATATGGCAGTGCTCAGTGCAGCCATGTCTTGCGCACCTTGGTAGTGACAGATGAATATGGCTAGGATAGCCAATATTGTGTATTTTCAATTATTGTTCAAAGAATTTATGTCGCTTATTATAGTGTAGTTTAGCACCTGTTGTTGCAAAAGCTATGTCTAACATCAAAAGTGGCCAAGTAAAAATACTTTTGACTAACGAGTTATCGAAAGACAAATAGATCGCAGAACTGGGATTACCCCAAAGCCAAGAGCAGAATGCCAATCCGTTAAAATATCTTTTAGACATATATCAGTTGCCTTTCGAATAGCAATAGGCATAATCGAAAACCATCAAGAAATCTACATATAAGCATTACATTTGCTTGGCATTACTTCTAGATGTGTAGCATTTTATCCTAAAGTGTAGCAAATGAATTTATCATAAATCAGTGACCTATTTTGCAAATTATTTTGCGTGTCAGTATGACATGTGTGTAAGTATTGGAAATGCGGAATTGTGGAAGTGTAGCAAAGCGAAAGGATGAATGGTACAAACTCTTCGCACAAGGCTTGAAAATAGATAGTCTTAAGTACACCAAGTCCAGTTGTGCGAACTAGACAAGGATTCAAAATAGATTGAGCGAATGCTTTCTCTATTTTCATTCCTTGTGCAGGATGCTAGACTTTCGAGCCTTGCGCTGAGAATTCATGCCACTTATGGTTTGGCATTGGCAAAGCTGGTTGCATAGACACTTGTGCGATTAGTAGAGCGATGTCATCACTACTTCCGCATAGATGTGTATTGCACAAAGGCATTACTTTGTCTATTTGGCGCTTGGTCTATATTCAAATCTTGTGCGAAGAACGGTTACGTCTGCTCTTTCTGCACTGTCGCAATTTCGCATATCGCATCATGTTTGATAATGTGTTCTCTATGCATAGTACAATCACTTGGTTTATTCAATTTTTCATTGGCATTTGTTTTGCCGTGCTTCTAGATGTGTGGTGTTTCCTTTATTGCAAATTACATCGATTGTCACAATCAACGATGCGGAACTATTGGAAATGCGAAGGCACGGAAATGTAACAATGTGGCAGGATTACCCGTGTGAGTTCTCTGCACAAGGCTTAAAAATATACCATCTTAGGTGGACCAAGGATAGCTATGAACATGTGGCAGCACTCGGTGCAGCCATGTCTTGGGCACTTTGGTAGTGGAAGGTGAATATCGCTAGCACATACAATATTGTGTATTTTCAATGCTTGTGCAAATAATCCATGCGGGTTATTATTGTGTAGTTTTGGACTTGCGATTGCAAAACTTTCATCCAACCTCAAAAGTGGTGAAGTAAAAACGCTTTTGACTAGCAAATTATCCAAGACAAATAGATCGCAGACCTGGGATTACCTCAAATCCAAGAGCAGGTTGTTAATATGCTAAATTGTGTTTTACACATATATCGGTTACACCATCGAGCAGTTTACAAATAAGCAACACATTACGTTGTTTGTGTTTACTTTGCACTGCTTGTAGATGTGTGGCCTTTCCTCCTAAATCGGAGCAAATCAATTCATCATAAATCAATGACCTATTTTGCAAATTACGTTGTTTGTCACAATCATTGATGCAGAAGTATTGGAAATGAGGAATTGTGAAAGTGTAGCAATGCGGTAGGACGACGTTTGCAAGGATTAAAAATAGACCGTCTTACGTAAACCAAGTATACATGTGTGGACTCTAAGAATTCATGTGACTTATGGTCTGGCATAGACACTTGTGCAATTGGTAGAGTAATGTCAACAGCGTCGGTTGCATAGACACTTGTGCAATTGGTAGAGTAATGTCATCAGCACTTTGGCATGGGTGTATGTTGCACGGAGCCAGTACTTTGTCTATTTAGCACTTGGTCTATAGTCAAATATTGTGCGGAGAACTGATCCATTTTTTCTCTGCAGACTGTTGTGGTTCAACATCTTGCATCATTTTTTATAGTGTGCGCTCTATGCATAGTATAGTTGTTGTGTTTTATTCAAAGTTGCATTGGCATTGATGTGGTGTTGTTTTATGCAAAGTTGCATTGGCATTGGTGTGGTGTTTAAGCAAACCAGTCCTCTTTTATCAGATGTGTTGTTGGATCAAATGGTTAAGTGAAATATTGTTGATTTGCATCATATATGCAGAAAAAAAATGCAGTGCTTGCTTGTCATTTTTTTAGGGGTTGATTAAATTGGTCAAGAGCTATTTCAGAAATTATATATATGGAAAAGGAATCAAAGATAAACATAGACAAAAACAAGATATGATGTTTAGAGATTAGTTTTATTATTATTTCTCGAGTTGTCAGATGCCATGGTCATAGCTTGAGCATCATCTGAATGACATACACTGAACGAAAGCATGTTTTCATATTCTTGTTAAGTAATGGATTTTATCCATATTTATGCATGTTACAATGTCCTAAGTAGGTATGAAAGTATAACTCAACCCATCTGAATTAATAATTTATAAAACCATGCTTCTGGAATTAAGAGGACTAGGAGGAAAATATAAAGATCCAATCAACTCTTGTAATGGTCAATGTCATCACAAGCATAAATAAAAATAAGATTGATATGATAACCATATCATTAATCAATTCATGCTCAAATAAAACTAGAGCTAAAATACACTTAATAAGAAAGAAAGGTCATAAGCATAGACTAACATCCAACCACTAATTCATTCAAATAAGGAAATCATTTACATGTCTAACAATTAAACAATGCAAAAGATCACATCCCCAAGCATGAGAGTTCTAATGCCCCTTCTTGTTCTAGTGTTTTTGGTTTTCCTTGGTCTCCATTTACCTAATGACATTCAACCCATGCTCTTCTATTACCATATCTCTACTTGTGTTGAAAATTTGTGCTAAGAAATTATGGCTCTAATTTGCACATCAATGAGAATGGTAATCCACTTCCCATGTGTTAACGGTGTCATCCAATAGCTTCTTTTATAGGGTGTTCGTCTACTCTAAATCAATTGGCCTTACATCTCACCCACTAACCCAGTTTGGTTTCATATCCCACCAAGTTTCCTTGATTGTCTTTCACAAGTATACAATTGCTACCCACTTCTTTTTAATCTTAATGTGCAATGTCCATGTCCAATAGAAGGCTCAAACTCAAAGTCGATTGTCAATTTGTCTTTATAGCATGGACTCCCTAGGACAACCCCTCTCAATAATAGGAAGGGAATACCAATAAAATGTCAATTATTCTTTTGTTTTTCTCATTATGTAATTTTTTTTAACTTCTTTCTATAGCATTTTTACTAGTCACGTCACTTCACTCGTTTCCCATTCAAATGTCCATCATCTCTCTTTTACAACTTCTTTGTCATTTTTCACTAGTCACATCATTTCACACGTCTCACATTTAAATGTTGACTACATCTCTCTCGTTGACCAACCGAATTTATCATGGGTAATGGAACCTATAGTCACTCTATTGATTGACAAACTAGAAACAATAACATATAATGGTACACATATTTGCATAGACATTACATTGTCCATAAGTTCAGGGGAAATGAGATAGTCATTACATAACATGTTAACTTCCATACATCATTAATCATATTTTATAGTTTTAATACATTAACATACAACTAATTACCAAGTACTCCCTACCTAGCTACTTAATCATCTATGGTTAGTTTTCATCTTCTTGTGCAAGTATAATAATCAGTTATAATTGACCATTGAGAATAATTTACAAGTTCTCAACAAATTGTGTGGCTTGGAGAAGTCACCTTTGTGGTGTTACCCTCTAGTTCAATCGCCTTCAATGTTGTCAAGCCAATAAAGTAGCATCTAGTGGGGTTATTTACAACGCTAGTTTCCAAAGATCTAAAATTAGGATACTTTCTCACTTGCACATAAAAAAAAGACTCAATGGTCTAAATCAACCTACAAAACTTAAACCATGTCATTTTGTAGACTACAAGGTTAACCCCTATCATTGCCTTCACTATTTGACACTCAATAGGTTCATGGTAATCTAGTCGTGCTAGTCACCTCCCACCTCTCTGTGTTTTCAACTCTCTGGGCTACATCCATGACAAATAATAATTTTGCCAAACAATAAAATTAAACAAACTTACTAACATAAGTATAACTTTCCCCATCTATTATTCACCTTAACAACCTACTTCTAAACCTTTTTTAGGAGTTAGATTCAAAGGTGTCTTCAATGACAACTCATGTTAATGCACACTTATTAAAATCAAAACATGATAATGTATATAATCTTATTAAAAGATGCCCAAAGGGGTTGGATCCATCAATGAGGAACGAGGAGTTTTTTCACTAGTGGGCAAGGTTCAATCCCAGTGAAGGTTTTTCCTAGAGCCATGGGATCAACCTTGAGATAGTGGTCAAACATGTGATTACACCCATAGAGATTTTATTAAGTGATCTCGTGAGTGTGACCTATGCACACATAAGTGGATCAAAACCCACCCCGTGTCCTTAAATTTTTTGCAAGGTTCAATTTCTGTGAGAGTTGTCCCTAGAGACACAAGGACACCTTGAGGTAGTTGTTGAACATGCAGTTGCACCCAAAGAGTATATTAGATGATCTCATGACTCATGAATACATAAATGAATCAAAGTCCAACCCCACGTCCTTCAAATTTTTGGCCCAAGGGGTTGAATCCATTGGTGAGGAGCAATAAGTTCTTCACTAATAGGCAAGGTTCAACTTCCATCACGGATTCTCCTAGAGCCATGGGGTCATCTTGAGGGAGTGGTTGAACATGTGGTTGCACCTAGAGCAATTGTATCAAGTGATCGCATGACCTGTGCACACATAAGTGGATCAAAACCCACCCCCATGTCCTTCAAATATAACAGCCCAAAGGGGTTGAATCCATTGATGAGGACAAGGAATTTTTCACCAATGGGCAAGATTGAATTCACACGAGTTGTTCCTGTAGCCATGGGGAAACCTTGAGGTAGTGGTCAAATGTGTGGTTTCACCCAAAGAGATTATATTAAAAGACCCTATGACCCATGCACACATAAGTGGATCAAAGTCTACCATCACGTCTTTCAAATTTAAGCATAAAAAGGTTGAATCCATTGAGAATGAGCGAGGAGTTTTTCAACAGTAAGACTTTAAAATTAAAGCTTCATGAAAATTTAGTTGAACAAATTTCTTTTCTTGTAATTTTGGTCCTCGATTCAATCTTTGTTTGAACATATTTTGTCCTATATATCCAAAGAGATATAATATAATCTCTAAATACTTTGAACGAAAACCTCTATGATTTCAAAGAACTCCAGTGAAAACGGTTTCTACAAACAAAATCATGTGAACCGCCATCAATTGAAAAAACTCAATTTCTCAAGAATATCCTGAAATTGGAAAGGGCAAGTCGTCACAAATCACACGGAATCAACAAAGACACTCAAAATCAACACATGAATAATAATAATGCATTGACCACTATAGATAGGTTTACTCTCGGACAAGAACTAACTAGACAAAGTTCATGTTTGAACTTTGACTTGCTCAGTCACAAAATTTATATGAAATTAAAACTACACCAAAAGCAAACATATATTTAAACCAAGAAATTTCATATAGCGTTTGTACGTCATCATAAACATGGCTTTCAATAACTCTGGCCTCGCTATGTAATTCCCTCATTGTCTCCTGTGCCTTGCATTTGACAAGGATTGAGACAGCAGCTAGTACTTGCATAGCGACTCACCATGCCCAGCTGGACATCATTCACCACCCTTGTTGAATAAATATGGACAACAAGGCATAGATCTAAGCACCAATATGGAAAGACTTGCATATCGCCTTATTCAAGAGTTTTTTCAGATAATGCATTAATGTTGTCACTTGTACAGTTAATAATTTGGCATTTATCAAAAACATATACTAATTTTGAAATAAATAAAAATCTTTGAAGTAAAAATTATCGATTGCATGTGCCATAATGTCATACCAAATTAGTTTGCCTGGAGGCATGCTCCTAAGATATATTGCCTGCTTTAGTAATAAAGGAACATCCATAATAGCAAAATAATGTAGCTCCATGAAACTAAGATCTGTGTATTTGTACAAGTACATGAAGCCATGAGAGAGAGAGAGAGAGATCAAAACTTGGGCTTTACAGCCTATTAAGACTTTGGATCTGAACATATAAATATATCAATACAGTGAATGAATTGCAGATATAAAACGGTTGCATATTGGACAATGACAATTAATCAACTGTACATTGTCTGCACAAACTTTACACATATAATGGCCACAGGGAAATAATGCAGCATCTTTAGTTGTTTTCTGGCAAATGGAACAAGTTTCACCAATATATGCATCATTTAGGGTTACTCTGTGAAGCATTTTTGCCAACCTATCACATGCAGGCCCAGTAAGAGGTTCCCCTGGAGGCGGAGCTACAACCCGAGAAAATGAATATAAATCAGCAGTACTAGCCCCACAATTGCTCTGCAACTGATCCTGAAAATGTAACCATGAGCGATCTGTGTGCTGTGAGAGAGGACCTCTTGATATATGATGATTATTGCGTTTGAAATTACCAGAGACGTATCTTTCACTGTCTGTCTCTGGACATGGATGATTAGTACTTCTAATCGGTTCTGCAGGGAAAAAGAAAGAATAACTCTGAGCCTTCGTATTTGGAGGATTCCAATAATCAAGGAATGAATCCAAAGGAGGAGATGATAATTCATCTGGCACATTATCTGAAGATCCCAAAGATTGATTCTCCATAGTTGACTGATGAAACAAACTTGGCACACACATTGTGACTCCAACAACTGAAGCAATAGGAGAAAAAGGAGTGTGTCCTGGTTCATCAAAATCACTCACTTGAGGTTCATGTTTGACATAATCAAAATAAGTATCAGCATGAGAATTTGGAGAAGAGATGAACTCTGATGTGTCTGCCAAAGAACCTTTGAAACTTCTTAAGTTCTCAAAATATGTGTCCCTGTTCCAAACATCACATTGTTTGACATGAGATCCATAACCTAATGGGGCTCCACCTGATGCTGGAAATAACTGTGAAGTAATTGGATAATGTTCTGTGGATTCCGTGGTCAGGGGACTTTTTTGATGTGGAGGCTTGATGACAGATTGACATGTTCCGTGAGAACGAGAAATGTGCAATGTCCCGAACAATGGGGTTGCTTCATGTGAAGCATTCTGAACAGACTGAACCTGTTCAAAAGAAGTCATTTGACACTGTGATACGGGCATTCCTTGAAATTCGCCTTCAGATTCTGTTTTGAGAATTGATGAATGTAGTGGAATTACACTCTGAATGTTCCCCAGTTTGCTCGGAATTGTTCCATTCATGGAAATATTGTTAACCTCTTCATGCAAATTGCTCTCACTTCTGATCTGTGAAACCTTATTAATTGTTCCCTTGTTGTTAACAGCATTCTTGAAGCACATATTCTGTTGAATCCTTGTACCAACTTCAGTCAAATCATTTTTGCTTTTGCTCTGTACATCTACAATGCAGACCATATTTCTTCCAAATTCTCTCTCTTCCCCCTGCATGACAACACTATGCACAATCTTGTCAGCGGTACCTATATTACTCTGTTTTGTAACAGATGGCAGTTTATCCATCTCACTGCTACATTCAGAAGCTATCTGAATATCTGTGACCATCATCCTTTCTCTCATTTCAACATTATTAAGCTCTTGCCTAGCAGCATTCAGTTTTTCCTGCAAAGCAGCTGCAAACCTTGGCACGGACTCAATCTCAGCAATAGCCGCATTAAGTTGAGATTTGTTACCTTCTTTCATGGCAGAACAAAGCTCATTATCCAATGCAACACACTTTTCCATACGCCTCAACCTTTTCTGAAGAGCAGCCTTCACCCTTTTTACCAAGTCCTTGTCAGCATTGCAGGCAAGTGAAGTGCAAGTTCTTAGAGCAACTTCTAGTTTTTCTATGTTTCCCGATGCCATAGCCTCACGAAGCATCAAGTTCAATTGCTTGGCATCCATTCCTGACTCCAAGGAAGGAGATTCATCTACTGCCATCTCGTCATTTACTTGCCCACTAGCATGACCTTCCACTGCATCAAGACTTTTCTTTTCAATAATTGCTTTATCATCTGATTCTTCTCTGTGATTCATATGAACCTTTTTATTCTTTTTACTGCTTTTCTGTTTCTTCAGAATGTTGATTGCATTTTTTATAGCAATTTCCTGTACTTCAGTGTCAACTTCACTTTTTATGAGATTTTCATCACAGATGGACTCAGTACCTAAAGCATCAGGTAGGTGCTTTCCGCTTTCACTTTTTTCATGGCTCACTCCTGTTCTCAACTCAGATTGTTCAGGATCCTTTGTGGATACAATAGATATACAAGAGCCGGTGTTCAAAATATGTTCTTTTTGCAAACTCTCAATCTCTTCTAGTTGAGCATTTCCAATATCTCGATTCACAACAGAATTTCTATTTTCATGCTGCTTTTCTTCCTGATTGCCATGTTTACATTTTGATATTGCCTTTCCCCTAGCTCTTTTCCTTCCATGAGAATGAGCATATGTCCTTAAATAATGCAAAATATGGGTGTGCCCAGATTTCTCAGCATACCATAATGCTGTTCGACCAGAATCATCTGGTACTGATATGTCTACGCCTTTGCTCACAAGAGTCTCCAGACACATAAAGTCGCCTGCCTCTGAGGCCTTGTGAGATAGAAGCTGATTATCAATCCTGAATAAAGAACTCAGATCGTGTCAAACACCATCAAAAAAATGAGACTACCTTTGATCCTTTAGTGCAAAAAAGAAACCCTTTCTAATTTTTACAGTTGCGAATGAAAGCAAGGAAGGTTAACCTAACAGGAGAAAGAAATAATATCATTTGCCAAGATAAGGACAAAAAGAGCTATAGCATGGGAGCATTATGTCCAGTCTTCTGGGAGAAAATGAACAAATGGTTAATGATCATGTACCTTGTAACACCAAGCCGTGCAAGGACTAGTCTAGCAGGTATGCAAACCTCAGTATGTGATGAAACTGTGGTTGAACCAAAAGTTTGATGAAGTAGCCCTCCATATCTGCGAAGAGCAGCTGCAACTGCCTGTGTAAGAAATCACCACCAGTATTCCTCAGACATTCCAAAAGTCTCAACAAGAACAGGACTAAGAAATGACCTTAAGATGCAAACTAAATAACAAAAAGAAATTAAAAGTAGGATGGTTATTAGAAGGGATAAAAAATGGAAACAGAAAATAGAAGGATTTGGAAGAGCAGGTGTAAAATAAAAGATGCAAACTAAATCACAAAAAAAATTAAAAGTAGGATGGTTATTAGAAAGGTGAAAAAGTGGAAACAGAAAATAGAAGGATTTGGAAAAGCATCCCAAAAGATTTCTTAGATGGAAACAAAATAGTAAAAGTAAACTGAAGCTTTAAATTTCCAACTTCATAAATTTATTCACAACTTAATTTTGACATTTGAGAGCATAAAACAAGTTAAAATATATTAATTAATAGTTTACAACAAACAAAGCTTCTAGAGACTCTCACAGAAGAACATATGATAAATATCTACTTGAAAATAAGCAAGTTGTACTATACATGGCAGCTTAGATTGACTAAAGACCAAAGTCCCTATGTTGCAGAGGTGCAGAGGTGCAGAGGTGTGTGTTTTTTTCTTACAAGATTTGGAGTAATGGACAAAACAAGGAACAATTTAGATTGTGATTGCAAAGAGCATGAAGAATTTAATCAAATATCAAACTTATCTGTATAACAAGTTATGATTAAAAACTTCAAATTAACAACACTATCTTCTACATGTATAGAGCACTAGATCGTTCTCAAAGACACTTCCAACATTTCATGATTCATACGAAATTTAACTTCACCGTGCATAATTCAATCTGTATAGAGGCCATGCTTGCATAGTGAATTCATTCGAATTTAACTTCACCGTGCATAATTCAATCTGTATAGAGGCCATGCTTGCATAGTGAATGCATTCAAATTTAACTTCACTAAAGATAGAAACACTTGTTTTCATAGACACCGCAAAAATAGGTATCCTGTCTTGAGGAAAAATCAAATTAGCACTTTTAAGATCAATCTCACAAGTTCAAAACATCACAGCACTGTTGCAATAAGATACATATAGGATGAGTGGAACTGTTCAGTCAACAAATTCTGAGGGACACTGAGCAACTCTAACCTTAAAAGATAATATACTTGAAAGCCACTCGCTTGTAATTAATGAAGATATTTTTATCATGTTACATAAGAAAACTCCATCCCTATGTTACGTGCTAGGATAAAAGCCCCTCCTTTTCTCCATAAGAAACAAAAAACCCTTCTGTAAGCCCTAGTGGCAGGGTTTTGTCCAGCCAGGAATGACAGTTTGGTACAACTGGCAGGGAAGACAAAGTTCCACTCAATCTAGCAGATGGTTCAGAGACTTCCAGGTAGAGGGAATGGAGGTAGGTGTGGATTATACCCTGGTTTCTGTTATGCATTCTGGTTTGTTTGCAGCTTTTGGTGAATGAACCTGTTGCCACTAGGACTTTGCATCTCTGCATTCAAGTGTGACAACTGTGTCACATTCAACATCCACTTTTATCTGTTATATCACAGGCATTGAGAAAGGATTTTCAGTATCTTAGCAGGAGCAGCAGTCAGTCATGGAAGTTTATGTACATCAGCAAAGCACTTTCACTAAGATGGGCAGAAGCATAAACAGGAGAAAAACTCCCTTTTTGCAGATGACATGGTGGCTAAGGTTTGTAACAATACATATCATGCCCATCAGCTCTACTGCTTTTCGCTTCCTTTAATTTGCTTTGTTTGCAAAAGCAGCCTCAACCATTGCATTGGAAAAATAGTATTTTCTTATTATTTTGAGACACAGATCTATCTCCACCCATGTCATAAATGTGTCTGAGATATTATATACACCCTAAGTTGGTCTACCAACCCTGGGTGGCAGAAAGGAGTGATATTTGTGACCCTGACAATTGTGCAAGTACCTGGGTTTTGTGTTTTTGGTCATTTACAGCAATATCTTCCTGATGGTCAGTGGTGTGCCACTGTACCACTCAGCTAATGTTGTAACTGTACATATTTTTCTGATACAATGAAAGATATATTAGTAAATTTCCAACAATTGATAAGAAAGTAGCCTGCATGATCCAATATTTCTATTGGCTTGGTAGTAAGCCTACAACATTTAACCAGTTCTTTCAAGGCTCTAGTTACCTGCATTCATTTAGTCAGAATGTTGCGATCATAAAGAGATGGTAGATCTACAATGAACACTTCAGCAAACTCTAATCTAGACTCTAGACAAGTAAAACACAGCAGATTTATAACAGCACTCAATGTTGATCACAAGTGAGATGAGCCCATACAAAAGACTGCTCAAGAGGCATAAGTTCACTTGAGATATAAATCAAACATAACCAAGAAAGATTGCTGCATAACCCAAACACAAGTGCTCAAGAGAGGTGCACTATAGAAGAGATGCCCTTCGGCTTTTATCAATAATCAACTTGAAGTCTTGAATGAATGATTACAAACAAGAGCAGTGTGCTGTATTCATACACATCATTTAGGGTTGGGGCAGTAGCCCCAACTGGTTGACTAGGTCGGTCGTAATCAAAATAGCCAAATAAAGTAAAGTACAATAAATTGATTAGTTACCCATTTGTCGGCTCAATAAAGGCATTAAGACAATAGGTGGGCATGCAACCTCAAGTGAAGATTAATCACATAATCTCAAGATGCTCCCCCACCTCGAGGTTGAATTGAAGAGCCACAGAGAAGGCATTACATCCACAAATCATCACAATATGCATCCATAGATCATCACAATATCCCTTCTAATACTGATCTAGGAGTCATCAAAATCCATACCACACCCAAAGAAAACCTTTAAAATCTTCGTTAGCGTTGATCGAATTCCAAAGAGTCTTCGACAAAGCATACTAGTATTTGTCAGGGGGTAGGAGGGTCAGCTGAAATAAGAACACGAGATGGAGGCAACTCTGAATGATGTGTTGAAGGATCTGCAAGGAAATCAGCAGCATCTATAAGAAGGGAACAACCCATTTAGGAAAGGACTGGAAAAATGAATATAAGGATTGTCATCATCATCACCCAACAGCTACGCATCCACATGCAAGGTATTATCACTATTCTATACATCAGTAGGCAAAGAAGCGTCACTGGGTTGCACATCTGGTAAAGGAGTACTAGTGGTAATGACCTCATCAAATGATGGACTAGGAGAAGCATTTGGGGGAGAAGAGGGACCAGTGGATAAGTAATCCCATCAGTCCCAATAGATTTGTCTAGTAACTGTAGATGAAGACCTTGGAAGAGTACATATGGGTGAACCAAGATCAATGAGGAAAGGTCCACTACAACTAGCTAGGAATCATCAACAAGCGACCCAGCAAGAGAAGAAGAGGCATGATCCATGGATACATGTTAAGAACCATCACTGGCAAGAAGTGACAAAAGAGATCATAGGGGACCACGAGGAAGAGATTCATCAAAGATAGCATCACAATGTTTGCTCACCTAGTGAGAGCTGGGGTCCTAAAGACGATACTCCTGAAAGTCTTAGTGTAGCCAACCAAAGTCCTACAAGGAGAGTAACCAAAGATCTGGAAATGTGAGATAATGCAACTACTCATAAGGAGTCATACAGTGACATACCGATGACTGCACAAGTATGTGTACAATTGATGATGTATGTTGAACAACCAACAATCTCTCCTCAAAAAGACGGCTTCATATTTTGAGAATGAAGCATACAACATGTCATTTCCATGATTGCCCTATTCTTATGCTCAACCACTCCATTCCGCTGAGGATAAAGAACAATGTTCTGCCAAGAAATGCCCTCAGAAAGAAGAAATTGCCTAAAGCATTACTAATGTATTCACCTACTCCCATCAGTGCAAAGACACTTGATCTTCTGATTGCATTGACACAAGAGACTTGAATTCTCGAAATTTTCCAAACACCTCATCCTTGGATTTAATGGTGTAGATCTAGAGATACCAAGAATAGACATCAATAAAGGTGAGGAAGCACTTGGCTCCCCCGTGAGAAGTGGTGGCCATGGGGCCACAAATGTCATTGTGAATCAGTTCAAGGGGCTTGGAAGCACGTTTTGATTTGTCCTTTGGAAAGGATTCTATATGATATTTGTCCATCACATATCCCTTGCAAACACCACAAGGAGAGTTAATATGTGGAAGACCGTCAGCAAGGCAAAGATGGCTCATGTGTCTCAAAGATCCATAATTGGTATGACACAGACAATAATGCCATAGCACACTGTCATCGTCGGCATTGGCAACCATTGCAATGAATTTGTTTTGAGTGGGAGGTGAAGAACTCTTTCCAAATTTGTACATACGTTCAAATTCAACACAATATGCAAAGGCAACCACTTTGAACCTATCACTAGTATCCTTGACAACCCATCTGTCCAGCCAAAATTCCACCTTTTGATTGGTGTGTGTGATGTGAAAGATAGATAGATGATTTGGTCCAACCCCAAGAACATCCCCAAACTTAGCATTGTCAACCACAACAATGCCACAACCAAAAACTGGGAGAGTTGAGCCATCACCAATAGTTACCTTCTCTCTTTTATGTTGATCATTGTAGTCAAAGAGAAGATTCTTGTGTTTCAGCATGTGTAGTAGCCCCATAATCTACAATTCATTCCTTTGAATCCTTTGAAGAAGTTAAAGACCACAAAGCAAAGTACACATCTAGATGTGCAAGGTTAGAAGTACCATCTTTTTCTCAAAGAGGTCATCGTTGCTAGCTGTTTGGTTGGAAATACCTTCAATCTTTTGAAGATAGTGGAGACAGTTTTTCAAGGAATGTCCCTCCTTATGGCAATAAGAGTGGAACAACCATCCTCCTCTTCTTGTAGGATTTGGGAGTTTCCCCTGTACACTCAAGCTTGCATGAGGATGTAGTAGCCTTAGAATGGACTTGATCACGAGGGGTAGTTCTCCCAAGTTCCTCAAGGGGACTTGATGTTGGCAAAGGTTTGAAAACAAATCTTCTAAAGATGGAGAAACAAGTGCCTTGTTAAAGAGACGAATTTTGTAGAAAATGATAGAAAAACTTATGAATTAGCGAGAAAGATTATTCAGAGTAACTTACATATTTTGAATCTGATTTCCCCTTTCCACAGAATCCAAGAATGTCAACTTTCCAGTTCTTGAACCTTGAACCTTGCAAATATAGTCCTCGATGCTAGCAAAATCTACAATTTTGATATTAGAGAGCTCAATGGTCAAGTCAATTGACTTAAGTAGTGTTCATTGTGCCAAATAAGTTGTGAAAAGCATCCCAAATCTGCTTTGCAATTTTGTTATCCTTAGTGTGATGAACAAGATCCAGCTCCACGTAGAGAGTAATCAACAGAAGGGCTTCATCCTTTTTTTGGCAAACAGGTCATAACTATCATCATCGGGGCAAGGAGAGGACTCTACAAATGCATCTATAAACCCTCACTACAAAGAAGGGTTTGTGTTTGATCAGCCCAAATGTGGTAGTTGGCCCCGTTAAGACAGGGAAAATCCATTTTCCATCCATGGATCACAAGAACACCAGTGTTGTCCTATAACAATAGCAATAATTTTAGCTGGAAAAGAGGGAAAAAGAGTGTGCTGCCCTAGAAAGGACAGAAATCTGCAAAGTCTTCCCTTATATTCATTTAAGAAACCCAAAAAACTACCAAGAAAGGAGGATGCTGGTAAAAAATCTAGAAATCTGTTGTTGTCCATAACAGTGCTGAAAACCCTAGCTTGCAGCCCTGAAACTGCTTTAAGACAGCACTGGATGGACAAGGAAGAGTTCACAATAGCTCTGACACGATGTTGCAATCATAAAGAGATAGTGGATTTACGGTGAATGCTTCAACAAACCCTTATCCAAAGAAGTAAAAAATAGCAGATTTATAACAGCACTCAATGTTGATCACAAAAGAGATGAACCCATACCATAGTTCACTTGATAGAGAAATCAAACATAACCATCAAGAGAGGTGTGATATAGAAGAGACACTCTTAAGCCTTTATCAATAATCAACTGGAATGAATGATTACAAATGAGAGAAGTGTGTTGCACTTATAGACATCCTTTGGGGTTGAGGCACTAGGCCCAAGAGGTTGACTAGGGCATTTGTAGCCAAAACTGCCAAATAAAGTGAAGTACAATACATCAACACAATAGGTTGACACATGGCCTCAAGTGAAGATTAACCACATAGTCTCAACACAGAATTGGGGCATGTTTGGAAATGTTTCACTCAACTGAAACTTTTCACATTTTGAAGTTTCAATGTAACTGTGCTCCAATGCAACTAGCCTTCCAAGCTGCTTGCATTGATGGAATGGAAAGCAGAGGAATATATTCAAGCAGAAATTCATAATTCCCAGCATACATATAGCAAACATAAGTACTTGTAATTTGCAAGTATCTGGATCAGTTTTAGATGGGTTCTCTGATCATAGATTCAGAGGAATAGAATGTCAAAAGATCTTCCCAGACAGTTATAAAGGATAATATGCCCTAATCCAATTTGCTAATTTCTGACCATTCAAACAACCAACAACTTAATCCACCTGGCCAATGCTTTTGCTAGGATTTTATATGAGACATTGAGGAGAGAAACAGGATGTCAACCTCCTACCAAATTCACTTTAACAACTTTAGGGAAAGCTTGATAGGGCATGCATTAGCAAACTCCCCCATACCGCCACCTCTGATAGATTCTTAACACATTTTCAAATACGTAGGGCTAACCACATGCCACATCTTCTGGCCAAAAGGCTCTTTTCTTTTAAATTGACTTTGACAGGGCTTATGATAGGATTGAATGCGACTTCATCCTGAATATGTTGCACTGGCTGGGTTTTGGCTCCTTCTATCACATATCAATGAACACTCTCTTTTAATGGGCCTCTGCAAATATTAGTGTGAATTGAGTGCTTCAAATTCTACTCTTCTACAAAGATCTATTCGGCAAGGCTTTCCTCTTGAAACCAATTACTCAATTTCCACTTCGCTAATGATTCATCCTTAATCCGTGGACTGACCTAGCAATTTGTAGAGGGCACTATTCCTTGCCTAGAGTCCTAGACACATTTGCAGACAATGTTGGAGCAGCTATTAGTGGGAAAAAGACGAAGGTCTTTCTTATTGATCAAGGCTCAAGATGAGCCCCCTAATCGGTTGAATCATAGATGGAAGTTTATAAAACGATGGGAGATAATCCACCTGGCCAATGCTTTTGCTAGGATTTTATATGAGACATTGAGGAGAGAAACAGGATGTCAACCTCCTACCAAATTCACTTTAACAACTTTAAGGAAAGCTTGATAGGGCATGCATTAGCAAACTCCCCCATACCGCCACCTCTGATAGATTCTTAACACATTTTCAAATACGTAGGGCTAACCACATGCCACATCTTCTTTTAAATTGACTTTGACAGGGCTTATGATAGGATTGAATGGGACTTCATCCTGAATATGTTGCACTGGCTGGGTTTGGGCTCCTATCACATATCAATGAACACTCTCTTTTAATGGGCCTCTGCAAATATTAGTGTGAATTGAGCGCTTCAAATTCTACTCTTCTACAAAGATCTATTCAGCAAGGCTTTCCTCTTGAAACCAATTACTCAATCTCCACTTCGCTAATGATTCATCCTTAATCCGTGGACTGACCTAACAATTTGTAGAGGGCACTATTCCTTGCCTAGAGTCCTAGACACATTTGCAGACAATGTTGGAGCAGCTATTAGTGGGAAAAAGACGGAGGTCTTTCTTATTGATCAAGGCTCAAGATGAGCCCCCTAATCGGTTGAATCATAGATGGAAGTTTATAAAACGATGGGAGATCATCCATCATTCGAGCATTCCCTTTGGTATTCAACACTCTATTGTTGATCAATGGAAGTAGATAATGTCCAAGTTTGAAAAAAAATCAAGATTGCGGAAATCTCAATCTTCCACTCACCAAGAATGTTACGATTGTTGATAAAATTCTTGCAACAGGGCGCATCTATTATTCCTCCTCTCTTCCTCTCTCAAGAAACCTATAAAATGTTAGAAAGGTGCTTAGAAGTTTTCTATGGGGCAACAAGAAAGGTGGGGAAAAAGGGATTTCTCTAGTGGCTTGGGATATTTGCACCAAAGGGGATTGGGAATCCCCAACATAAGAGCTCAAGGAGATGATCTTGCTAGTAAATGGGTATGAAGAACAATGGAGAGGGATGCTCCATGGAAACTTTTATAGTATCCCCAAATCTGATCTCAACACATTCAGGGTATCAAATACCCTTTCAACTTTGTGACATAATCGATAATGCTAAGACCTTCATGCTTTCAGGCTTAGCACCACTCAAAAGAGTGTGGGATGCATCTCAAATGGCTATTTGAGAGAAATTGGGATGCTAAGGATCTAGCATCAAGACCTATTTGGATATTTCATTCTCCAAGAGGCAAACTTGGTCTTTTGACTACTTTTTCTGGTAAAAGATTGGCCAAAGAAGGGATTTTCTATTGTAGGGCAATGTGGAACCATGAGCACCTGAAATGGCATAATTGGCATGATCTTAATCGAGCTCAAAAGTTATATAGAGCATACAATCTTGCTTATGGGGACATCTGTAGAATGACTCCTTTAAAGTTGTCTTTTTAAAATGCAACTTCATGGGTTGATTCCTTTCAAGTTGTCTTTTTAAAATGCAACTTCATGGGTTGCGAGCTATATGGAGAGACTGGAAATGTAATGAGAAGCCCTTCTACAACTGTGGCAAAGGACCTTTATGATCTTGTAAAATAACTCCTCACTTTTTCCACGCTTGAACGAAAAGCAGGGGTGAGAAATCTTGAAGCACACTATGTATGGAGGTGCTAGTCTATTTGGAAATATCAATCTTTCTTCAAGCACAAATATTGGGGTGGCTTATGTTTTCCCACAGTTTGGCTGTAAAGTTGATACTACAAATGCTACATGCAAGCTTTGTGGTAAAAATGAAATGGTTGAGCCTGTCTTCTGGAGATGCCTATCTACCAAGACTCTTTGGGCATGGTCTCATGCTAAATTTAACTATTTTTTCATTGTCTTGCTCTCTAGGAAAGGCCCTTCCCTTGGGGAAACTTGGATGATTAGGGACAGCAGCAAACTTTTATGGTGCAGATTGCGGCTATCTGCTAATGGAATTCTGTGGAAATCCATGTTTAAAGCTAATTGAGGCTTTTAAGCCAGAATTGGCTCTGCTTGTAAAAGTTAAATTCAATTATTTTTTACAATAATGTTCAGTCTCTTAGAACCAAGCTCAAAAGTTATCATTTCTACTCTCTTAGGAAGGAAATTTCTTTCTAATCTTATTGTTAGACTGATGTTACATTTGGTTCCATGATGAAACTCTTTGTTCCATGAAGCAATATACAATGCATTTCTCAAGCAAAGAAACATCTAACCAGAAAAGCTAAACTAAAACAATCTTTTCTGGCTTTCTTAGGAAGGGAATTTCCTTGTAAGCTTGTTGTTAGATTGATGTAACATTTTCCTCCATGATGAAATTCTCTTTTCCATGAAGTAATATATGATGCGTGTTAGCCTATGAGTCCCTATACAATCACAAAGTCCTAGATCACCCATTGATGAGTTGTCATCATTATCCTTGATGAGGTGTCATCCCTATCTATTGATGAGTTGTTAGTGAGATCTAGATCTAGAGGTGGTTACATCTATGTACTATATATTGATATCATTGGATGAATATATTGTTGAGATGGCTAAAACCTTTTCTACCAATCTTCTTGTGCCATGTCTCATTACATAGCTTAACATGGTATCAGAGCTCCTTGAGTCTTAAGGGCCTAATAACTCAGTGGTAGTGATCCATGGAAGGTGAAATATTGTAGCTCCTCATGGTAGTGATCCATGAGAGGTGAAACTTACAATAAAGAGCATGTTTGTGCTATCCTGTGTAATGAGATACGGTGGCTATGGTGATGATGTTGCAATGAGAATGATAGACATATGATTGTCATGGGCCTATCAAAGAAGAGCTACAATGAAGAAGAGAGAACCAGCACTGGAAATGCATGTAATCTAAGGAGAAGACATCACTGAAGGGAAAATTCGTTGTCTTTGGGGGTGTCTACAGGTAAAATTTATATTTCTCTTTCATTATTTATCCATTTTCAGTGATTTAAGTAGTGTCAGAAAGTAGATTCATAGGAGCACCAAAGGATATTTTTATATTTTCAAGATTCATCTTTGTTTTTTAGGTATTCATTCTGTAAAAAACGGATTATATGCAATCAAGGGATTTATGTTCATTAAAATGCATATTACAGCCATTATACACAACCAAATTAAGCATACATGTACAGTATAACGTTGGAAAGGTCTTCCATAGATCTGTCAAATCCCTCTGAAGATTGAATGAAAAAATCAACTCTGGGGGAGAAAATCTTGCAGAAACAATTTGCCCAAAATTGGAAAAATGAAAGCTTTTAGTGAGAAAAGCACATTTTTCAATTGCAAATAGGACACCCAATTAATTATTCAAATTGTATCTTTCATTTTTTCCATTGACTTCTTGATTAGTGAGATCTCATCAATGAAATTTTGATGGTTTGCCAAAGGTACAATGAAACAGTTTCATGCAAGATTACAAAAGCTTGCCAGAACGTCAATCTGTCTTTGTAGGCCCTTAGAAGTACAGGCCAGCAAGATCAAGTCATCGACAAAAAAGGAGAAAGAAAATCAACACCTAATATAGAAAGCATCCATCTCCCTCATGGATGTACTCGTGGAGGAAAGACTCCAGCTCGTCAATATAGATCCCAAAGAGAGTTGGTGAAAGGGGGCACCCCTGTTTTACCCCAATGGTACTTTGGATGAAGTCAGAAAGGCCATGGGTCATCCAGACGTGACCCAGAACCGACTCTTACAATCTCATAATGGTCACCAGGACGGTCTCAGAGATGCCGATGTCATGAAACCTCTAGAATAATGCCTCTCTTGGGACTGTTTCAATGTTTTTCGAAAGTCTACAAAGTAGCAGTAGACTTTCGAAGACAGATGGCAGGTCTCCTCAATAATGGCTTTGAGTGTGAAGATGTGATTGGTCGTCTGTACTTTGGGCGAAAACCAGTTTTTCTTCTGGCCCTGAGGTGTTTACACTCCAACACCTCTGAAAGCCACTTATGTAGGACTATGGCATAAAGCTTGGAGAATGTATGTCCAACCACGATAGTCTGATAGTTGTTTGAATCGAAGATGCTCCCCAACTTGCGGATCAAGTGAATGATGTGTACAATCCAAAAGTGGGGGAACCCACAACATACCACATGGTTAAATAAATCAGTAACCTATGAGTCAAGAGTTTGGATGCCATGCTTAAGGAATTCAACCTGGAGGCCTTCTTCATCTATTGCTCTGTTGGTACCCGTAGCTCTGGCGGCTCTCCTGATGTCTCTCTCAGAGAAAAGGTGACATGAAGGGGGGAGGGAGGGAGTATGGGTGACGGTTTTCCAAGAATGTCATAAAGGGAGGTCGGGTGGGAGAACGTGGGCTAGAGATCTAGGTTTGGGGGATGGTGTGGTGTTGAGTGACACTAGAAGGTTTTTGGGTAGTGGCAGAGGGCCACATGAAATTCATGTCTCCTCAAGGAGAGAAATGCTTGCTTCTTACGACAGAGGAGACACCAATAGTTTTTGCGAAGGCCAGGGGAAGATGGAAGATGAGGGGTCATGTCAATGTTATCAGAATCGTTTGGCACCGTTGGAACTAGCCAATCTAACTAGTTTTGGGGCAAAACTGATTCAAATCGCCCTCTCGAACCGATCGATTACATACAGATTATGTACGATGCATCATGGACCCACAAAATTCAAATTTTTTTTAAATAACAATTGTTTAGTAGAAGGGGGGGCCTATTACCTAACCCTAGGGCCTACTCAAGCCTATTTAAAGAGGTCCCCCCTATTTCACTAACACTATTCATTTGAGCTCTTTGGAATTTTTGAGCTGAATTTCTTTGGTGGCTTTGGAGAGCTATGTGCAGGGTTGTTTTGAAGGAGTTCTTGGGCAGATTTGAAGAGTTGGTTGAAAGGTAGAGTTGGAGATCTTTTGGGATGATTTTCTTCTGCAAATTTGGAGTTGTTTCAAGGGACATTTTTTTAAATATCTTGGGTTGTTTTGGGGCTATTTTTGGAGGTGATTGAAGGGTTCATTTCCAGATTTGTGTGGGTTGTTAGAGAGTTGTTTTTTCTGATGTTAGGATGATCTAGGTGGGATGTCGGTGGCCTCCCACCTATTCCAACTGGCTCATTTTGGCAGTTTTTTCCTAGTTTTTGGGTCCCTGACTTCTGAGGCCGTTTTGAGGCCCTAAACAGCGTTTTTAGGGCTCGCCACAGTCAGACTATATACAGAGTCAGAGTCTGATGGCAACATGTGTAGTCCTCAGATAGACCTTTCCAGCGGGCTATCGTGCACCTAAAACGAAGATCGTATGCAAAAGTTACGACACCGAGAAGTTGATGTACTAGCTTACCCCAACGGGGCCCACATGACTTTTGGTGCTTCATCTCCTAGGGTTAGGTTTTTGGATGTCTAGGGTTTTGGCATTCGTGTTTATTGTAAAAAGGCCTTCAAAGCCTCGTTGTAATCATCTTCTTGCGAATGAGCACAGCCGTCACATCTCTTCTTAGAGATAAGCCGCCACCATTCCAGCAAGCTCATTTTCCACTGCATTTTACAGTTTCAACTTATTTATTTATTGAATAGAAGCTAGTTTTACTGTACCTCTGTTATTATGTGTTAAACATCTTTTAATAATCTATATTCATTTCGTTCCGCTCATAAAATCTAGATCATAGGAGTTGCTCTTCTTCTCCATAGTTCGAAATCTTGGAAATGTATGTCAAGGCTTCTCTTCTTCTCTTTAAATTGTTGTTTTTACCTAGTAATTAAAAATTCCTAGGGTTTTATTTGCAGATTTTTGTTTCTTGTTGAAAAAATGGCCACGGGCCCTAAAAACAAGAGGGATCCAGCATGGATTCATTGCCATTTGGATGAAAATGGGAAAAAAGATGCAACTATTGTGGGAAGATAGTTAAAGGTTGGGATATCCATAGGGAAAAATAACACTTAGCACATGCAAGAGGCCAAGTAGCACCTTGCACACGGTGTCTCTGCTGAATTAAAAGCAGAGATGCATAATCTTCTTGAATCCTTCCTAGTAGAAAAAACCAAGACCAAGAAGATTAAAAAATATATAGGGAAAAGTCAAATTGATGATGTTTTTCACAATGACGCTCAAGGTCATATTCCTAGTTTTCAAGAATCCTCTAGTTTTCCCGTTGGATTGGGACATAGAGATGAACATGTTTTTGGCCTTAATGCATCAAGTTTGAAGAGGGCACGTAAAGGGCTTGACTATTTATGTGTACCCTACACCACCCCTGATTATCAACCCACCATTGATGATAAATGGAAGATGGAGGAGGAGGTTGTTTAGAATGCATTATTAGATGGCGATATGGTGTAGACATACATTTCAATGCTACTAATCTGCATATTACCATCTTATGATAGTTGCTATAGTTGCATGTGGTTCGGGCTTCAAAGGCCGTAGTTTTCACAATATCATGGGGGCACTTTTACAAAATGATTTCCAAAGAATACATGAATACCTCATAGAGTTCAAGCAGTCATGGACTAAAACAGGGTGCACAATCATGTCTAATGGATGGAATGCTGGAAGTTCCTACACCATTCTTAACTGCTTGCCTAAAAGGAACCATGTTTCTTCAATTTGTGGATGCATCTGATCAGGTGAAAGATGCACAATTATTATTTCACCTTTTGGATGAAGTAGTTGTGGAGGGTTGAGAATGTTGAACAAGTGATCACGGACAATGCCTCCAACTATGTTGCAATGGGAAGGATATCGAAGGAAAAACACCCCTTGATTTGGTGGACTCCATGTGCAGCCTACTGTTTGGACCTCATGCTTGAGGATATTGGAAAATTTGACTAGGTGAATAAGTGTGTGGAACAAGCGAAATTCATAACTAGGGACATCTACAACCACACATGGGTTTTGAACCTTATGAAGAAAAACAATGGGGGTAGAGAGCTTGTTCGATTAGCTATTACACGATTTGCAACCAACTTTCATCATTCCAATCCATTGTTCAGCAAAAAAACAATTTGCAAAAGATGTTTTCTTGTGATGAATGGAATGCATCTCAATGGAGCAAAAACAATGAAGGGAAAGAGATGGTTGACAAAGTGTTTGAAAAAAGCTTTTGGAAAAAGTCAAAAGAGATAGTGTTATTCAGTGAGCCTCATGTGAAAGTGTTGTGAATGGTTGATGGTGATAAACAAACCATGGGTTTTGTTTATGAGGCCATGGATCGGGCCAAAGAGGCAATCAAGTTAACATATGGGGATAAAATATAGAAGTATCTTCCTCTATGGAGAATCATTGATGAAAGATGGAACAAACAACTCCATAGACCTTTACATGCAGTTGGCTATTACTTAAACCCAAGTTATGAAATTTCAAAGTTTCTAAGTTATGTTATTCATTACAAAAGCTTAGCCAAAAATTCAAATTCAAATTTCAATTGATGAATATTTTTTGTCTTATGAACCTTGAAGGTACCATTATACAAAAGATTTTGTAGCGGATAGGGAGGTAAAAGAGGGATTGTACAAATGCATTAAGCACATGATTCCTAATCCCACGATACAAGATGAGATACATAGCAAGCTCCTGCATTTCAATGAGTATTGGTACCTTTGGCATGTCTATGGCTAAACGAAGCAGCACAAAGGATCCATCGAGTAAGAAGGTAAGAAAGTTCAAAGTTTTCAAATTATATTATTCCTTGCAAAAGTTGAGTCAAAGTTTCAAGGTCATTTGCTAAAGCTTCTTTGCCTTCAACTCGTATTGCAGCCTATTGGTGGCAACAGGTTGGTGGCCAGTGCCCTGATCTACAAAAATTCGCAATTCAGATATTGAGCTAGACATGCAGTGCTTTTGGGTGTGACCGCAATTGGAGCGTTTTTGAGTGTACACACACCAAGAAGCGGAATCGTTTGGAGAAAATGTTAAATTTGCAGCAACAGAAGGTGTCCATGCAATTGCCTAAGTGTCCAAGGCATGCAGGGGACATTAGACATAACCCAGGACAGTTGATTCATTCTTGGCCTAAGTCTAACTTAGGAAAAGTATGAAAAATCAAATTTCTGATTTTTCATCGCCTTTTGGAACCCAATTTCTATAGTTTTTTTTAGAAGCTTTTGTTTGAGTGTTGAGTGGGTCCTAGGCTAGTGGGGCGCACTGCTTGAGTGTTGAATGGGGCCCAGGAAGGGGGGTGCTTCAATCTGGACCATTGGAGGCTGCCAAGAGATATAGGTTTGGTGAGGGCACAAGAGATTTCATTCTTACATGAGCTGAAGGAGGGTGCTTGAGGCTGTGGAAGAGGTTGAGTTCAGCTATTGAGTGAGAGGAAAAGCCTGGCTGGGTCGAATAGCAAGCTTGGGGCGATTTATGGGCAGACCTGGCAACAAGAAAAGGCCACGAACTAGGCCGTACAATACAACAAAGTTTGGTTGTGTGTTGGGTCGTATACCAGCAGTTGCAAGGAGTTGATTCTGGGTCGTACAACTATAGCATTAGAGGGCCGAATCTGGGGCCGGGTTAGAGCAGAAGAAGGGTCGATTCAGGGGCCATACTACAGCAAACAGGGTCGTACAACAGCAGCCTTGAGCAACTGAGTTTGTTGGGCCGTACACTAAAATAGTGAAGTGTTTATGGGTTGTAAGAAATTGTATTTATTTCTGTTGTAACTATTTTACCTCTAAAGCCTCAATAAAAGCCCCTCCTTTGTTGGTTTTCCCCACACTGGGATTTCCAGGGTAATTTCCTGTGTATGTGTGTGTATGTGTGTGATGAATTTTTATTTCCATTGTGCATGCATGTGTTACATACTCGACTGTGTTAAATCAGCATAGTTCAATTTTTATTTCTGTTTTAAATAATTTATATGTTGAAGACTATTGGTTGTTTAATCATTTGTTGGGTATTAGAAGTTTAACATGGTATCAGAGCTCTGCCTCTGAGGAAATTCTGAGTGCTACACACAGGTCACAGGTGCAAGTCTAAGGGAGATTTCTAAAGTTTTTTCTGAAGGTTCGAGTAGTTCAGAATTAAAGTTTCCATGGCTACCAGCGTGAGGTATGAGGATAGGCTTGAGGGGGCCTCAAACTATCTTCAATGGAAGGTCAAGATTACAGTTGTGCTCAAGGAGAACAAGTTGTGGACATTTGTCGGCACAACAGTCCCTGTACCAATCCATGATTCAATTTCCTTGGACCTCCATGAGGTGAAAGAAGCCAGGGCACAGAGGATTTTGTTGGATGGTGTCAAGGACCACCTGATTCCACATCTAGCTGAGAAGAAAACAGCAAAAGAAATGTGGGATGCATCGACCAAGCTATATCAAAGTGACAACCAAAATCGAAAGATGGCTCTCAGGGACAAGTTGCATGCCACCCAGACAACCAGGGGTGAAAGCGTGGCATACTACCTCACTGGGCTCGCCCAGGTCAAGGATGAGCTAGCAGGAGTGGGAGATCTTGTCCCAGAAGAAGAGTTGGTGTACATTGCCTTAAATGGCTTTGGCAAGCAATGGGACATGTTTGTCAAGTGCATAGTGGGTCGTCAGAAATTACCCACTTGGGATAGGTTGTGGGATGACTTTATTCAGGAAGCAATCCGAGAGGGGTCTCAACATGGAGAGCAGAAAAAGAAATCTAAAGATGAAGAGAACCTTGCTTTGGCATCAAAGAGCAAGGGGAAGAGCAAGAGGAGTTTATTTGAAGGAATTTCTTCAAAACAGGGCAACAACAAGAAATTTGACACCAGCAAGGTCAAATGCTTTGCTTGCCATCAACTTGGAAATTTTTCCAACCAATATCCCAACAAGGGCAAACCCAAGAAGCAAATGGTTGCTACAGCTGATATGGATGCATTTGCAGCCAGATTTGAGGATGAGTTTTCACTCATAGTGTGTCTATCAAGCTCCATGGTCACCGGTACATGGTACATTGACAGTGGCGCTTCATGCCACATGATAGGGATGCGTGAGTACTTCCGCAGCTTGAGGGAGCACAGTGAAGATTCCACATTGAACTTGGCGATAATGCCAAGTATAGGCCAGCAAGTAATGGGACCGTGAGGTTTCAGAGGGAGTCTGGTAAGGCTATGTCAATTAATGATGTATTGTATGTTCCTGGTTTAACTAAGTATTCAATTTACGTTTCAGCCTTGTAAGATAAAAGATATGTGGTCACTTTCCGAGATGGAAAAGTGTTTATACATCCAAAGAGCTCCAACGCTAAAGTGTTGAGAGTGAGGAGAAACAAACTGTACAAGTTGCAGTTTGAGCCAGCCAGTGCGTTTGTTAGCAGCAGCAGCAGTGGCCGAGATTTGGGAGAGCTTTAGCATAGAAGGATGGCCCATTTACATCATGGGCCATCCTTCTATGCTAAAGGTGCTCAGGGAGGCCGTGATTGGGCTTCCAGAGTTTAATTTTGATCAGCATGGAGTATGCAAGGTGTGTGCTATGGGCAAGTACACCAAGACAATTTTTCCTAGCAGTGACAACAGGTCCAAAGGGATTTTGTACTTGATCCATTTGGATGTCTATGGGCCCATGTCAGCAGTGTCTATTGGAGGGTTCAGTTATTATGTCTCCTTTATTGATGATTATTCCAGGAAGACCTGGATCTATTTTATGAAGAACAAGGATGAGGTCTTCAGTCGGTTCCAAGAGTTCAAAGCTCTTGTGGAGAACCAAACAAGAAAAAAGATCAAGGTGCTCAGATCAAACAATGGAGGCAAATATACCTTGAGTGCCTTCAAGGAGTTCTATGCAGATGTCAGGATTAAGAGGGAGCTAACTGTGCCATATAACCCATAGCAAAATGAAGTCTCAAAGAGGATGAACAGGTCAATAGTTGGAGCAGGAAAGGCTATAATGCATGATCAGGATTTGCCCATGTTTCTATGGGCCGAGGCATGCAACACTGCAGTCTATCTGCAAAACAGGAGTCCACATAAAGTATTGGGGAGGATGACCCCTAAGGAGGCTTTCACAGGGAAGAGACCAGAGATTGGTCACCTACGCATCTTTGGGTACTTGGTCTACTGTCATGTTCCTGCTGAGAGGAGGACCAAGCTCGATCCTACAGTTGAGAAAGACATCCTGGTGGGTTACAGTGAGACCTCCAAGGCTTCTAGGGTCTACATTCCTGCACTCGGGAAGACTGTGGTTAGGAGGGATGTGAGATTTGAGGAGGACATGGCTTTTAGGAAGTCCTGTGGATAGGTGCCAACTAATGAGCAGAGTCAAGAGCAGAGTGCACCTAAGGAGGAGGCTAGACAACCATTACAGACTACAGGTCCCAAGACTTTTGTATAGGCTGGGGAGAAATAGCAGCAGCATGTCATGCAAGGAGAGCAACAATATGAGCAGCATGAGGAGGAGCAGGATCCCCCATTTACTCCAGTAGAATCCTCTAGCAGGAGGAGGCCGAAGAGGGGTTAAGCGCACATTGAGAGAGGCTCAGGAGCAGGTGGATGCTCCCAGGACATCATCCAGGGAGAGCAGGGCACCACATAGATTTTCCAGTTACATGGCTCTCATGAGTGAGTTGATAGAGGCCGAGCCTTCCAGTTTTGAGGAGGCATATGAACAACAGTGTGGAGAGATGCCATGATGGAGGAGTATTCTTCCATCATGAAGAATGTGTGGGAGGTTGTGCCACGACTTGAGGGAAAGTCTGTGATTGGATCTAGATGGATCTATAAGATCAAGCACGCTGTGGATGACAGTGTGGACAAGTACAAAGCCCGCTTTGTGGCTAAGGGCTTCTCACAGAAGGAGGGCATTGACTTCAACTTCAGTGACACATTTGCACCCGTAGCGAGGTATTCTTCTATCAGGTTGTGATATCCATTGCCGCTGAGATGGGATGGCAGATCCACTAGATGGATGTCAAGACATCATTTCTTAATGGAGTGATAGAGGAGGAGATTTATCTTGAACAGCCAGAGGGTTTTGAGGTGCATGACAGGGCATCCCATGTTTGCATGTTGAAGAGAGCACTATATGGGCTCAAGCAGGCACTACGTGCTAGGTACTCCATGATCGACAGCTATTTGCTTGGGATGGGCTTCATCAAGAGTGAGGCTAACTCTAACCTCTACAACATCTTGGTTGGGGGTGAGCCATTCATTCTTGTGCTATATGTAGATGACTTGTTTGTGACTAGGTCAGAGAAGCTCATAGTTGATTGTAAGAGGAATCTTGTTGTCGAGTTTGAGATGAAGGACTTGGGGCTGATGCATTATTTTCTTGGTTTGGAGGTGTGGCAGACGAATGGGCAAATTTCCCTTGGACAAGGGAAATATGTTGTGGAGATCCTGAAGCCCTTTGGTATGCAGGATTGCAGGCCTATAGCAACACCCATGGTTACTAACCAGAAGAAGATAGATGCTTCCAAGTCAAAGGGACTGGATCCCACTCTTTATAGGCAGCTCGTTGGCTCTTTGATGTATCTGGTTAAGACTAGGCCACATTTGTGTTTTGTTGTCAACACACTCAGTCAATTCATGGTGGAGCCTAAGCGTGTGCAGTGGGTGGCAGCAAAACATGTGTTGAGGTATCCGCGTGGGACAGTCGAGTTTCGATTGAGCTATATCTAGGGAGATGGAGTGAAGCTCGCGGGTTATTCGGATGCAAATTGGGCAGGCAGCGCTATGGACAGGAAGAGCACATTAGGTTGTTGTTTCAACTTGGGTTCAGGGGCTATTTCCTAGTTCAGCAAGAAGCGAAAATCAGTTGCCTGGAGTTCTGCTGAGGCTAAATATATGGCAGCCAGCTTGGCATCATGTGAGGCCATTTGGCTTCGAAAGCTACGCATGGGCCTATTTGATCAAGAGTTGGATAGAACAGTGATTCACTGTGATAATCAGAGCTGCATCAAGCTATCTGAAAATCCAATGTTTCATGATAGATCCAAACACATTGAGATAAGGTACCACTTCATTCGGGGCTCCATGCAGAAATGTACTGTGAAGCTACAATATGTGCCAACCGGTGAGCAGATTGCAGACATACTCACAAAGCCTTTGGTGAAAGGCAAATTGTTTTTCTTCCTGGACAAGTAGGGGGTTGTGCAGAACACCTTCCTCGCTAAGAGAGAATGTTAAATTTGTAGCAACAGAAGGTGTCCATGCAATTTCCTATTGCCCAAGGCATGCAAGGGACATTAAACATGGCCCGGGACAGCTGATTCATTCTTGGCCTAAGTCTAACTTAGGAAAAATATGAAAAATCAAATTTGTGATTTTTCATTGACTTTTGGAACCCAATTTCTACAGTTTTCTTTAAAAGCTTATGTTTGAGTGTTGAGTGGGTCCCAGGCTAGTGGGGTGCACTGCTTGAGTGTTGAATGGGGCCCAGGAAGGGGGCGCTTCAATCTGGACCGTTGGAGGCTTTGTTGAGCATGAATCTCGAGGCAAAAGGAGGGTGAAGTCAAGAGATATAGGTTGGGTGAGGGCACAAGATAGCTCATTCTTACATGAGCAGAAGGAGGGCCCTTGAGGCTGTGGAAGAGGTTGAGTTCAGTTGTTGAGTGAGAGGTCAAGACTGGCTGGGTCGAACAGTGAGCTCAGGGCAATTTCTGGGCAAACCTGGCAACAAGAAAAGGCAACGAACTAGGCCGTACAATACAGCAAAGTTTGGCTATGTGTTGGTCTGTATAACAGCAGTGGTAAGGGGTTGATTAAGGGTCGTACAGCTACATCATTAAAGGGTCGAATCCGAGGCCGAGTTGCAGCAGTAGAAGGGTCGATTCAGGGGCCGTACTATAGCCACCAAAGACAACAAATAGGGTCGTACAACAGCAGCCTTGAGCAACTAAGTCTGCTGGGTCGTACACTAAAGTAGTGAAGCGTTTCTGGGCTGTCAGAAATTGTATTTATTTTTTTTGTAACTATTTTACCTTTAAAGCCTCAATAAAAGCCCCTCCTTTGTTGGTTTTCCCTGCAATGGGGTTTCTAGGGTAATTTCTTGTGTGTGTGTGTGATGAATTTTTATTTCAACTGTGCATGCATGCGTTACATACTCACTTGTGTTAAATCAGCATAGTTCAGTTTTTATTTCTGTTTTAAATCATTTTTGTGTGGAAAACTATTGGTTGTTTAATCATTTGCTAGGTATTAGAAGTTTAACAGAAAAAAAACGATTGAGTGAGATGGTTTATGTTCAGTACAACCTTAAGTTAAGGCGCAACCAGTTGTTGAACAAAACCCCTAAGTCAAGCAACATAGCCATGGATGAATTTGACCCCTCATCGGAATGGGTTGTGGAGAGTCAGGCACCGACATTTGACAACAAAGACCTTTCCTGGATGGACTTAGAACCACTTCCACAACCAGACGTACGAATACCTTCAGGGCCAGGGGAATCAAGCCAAAATCCCACTGTTGGGTCTATTCATAATGAAGATGAGGAGGATGACGATTATGATGATTAGTAGTATCTACTTTATCTACTTATAATTCTAGTATCATACTATGCTTACTTTTGGACTCTAGAAGCCATTTAGAGCCTCTTTGTTGATGTATTTTTGTTCAGATACTTTATCTACTTCTAATTCTAGTATCATACTATACTTACTTTTGGACTCTAGAGGCCATTTAGAGCCTCTTTGTTAATGTATTTTTGTTCAGATATGTATTGCACTCGACGTTATTTTACTTATATGCACTCTTGCTATATAAATGAGAAATTTTGCATATTTGTGTATAAATGGTTTGGATTCATATGGATGCACATGAATATATCTGTTTTTTTTCAAAATTTGAATAATTTATGTAGTTTTTGGTTGACCGATTTTTTCAGATTTCAGCCCGATTCACATTTTTGGGGTCAACCGGTTTGATCACCAATCTAGTTCTAATAACCATGGGTCATGTGTGAGGGTGAAGCGGACATGCTTCTGGAGGCTTTTGCATTCTTTGTCCAACCAACGGTTCATGGGGCAAGAGCCAGGGGTGGGTTTATGGGTATGTTGTTGAGTGAAGTGGGGATAGGGGTCGAGGGTTACTTCCTCCAAGGTCTTGGAGAGTGTCTCATACTTGGTTGTGGCTATGTCTAGCGACATGAAGATTCTCTATTGAAAAGGAAAGTGGTGTCGAGGGGGGCGATGCAAAGATGATTTTAGGGGCTAAATTTTGCTCATGGACTAATTTTCCATGGTTTTCCCCAAAAACAGATTCGCCATTCTAAAAATGATTCGCCCAAATTCTATAGGATAAAACTATTTTGCCTTAAAAATCGCCAAAAGTTTATACAAACTATATATAAAATCCTTAGAAATTTGAATATTTTTACAAAAATATCGCCAAACATTTATAATTGGCATATGAAGGATTAGTAAGATTCGCCAAGGTTTCTACATTTTAAAATAAATTTCCATCCTTAAAATCATCCTTGGGGCGATGCAAAGAGGGAGAAGGTGAGGAGGGCATGGTCTGCCAAACAGAGGGGAGAGACAAATAAATCAAAGGAGGTCCACGACTATATCAATGGGGCTATAAATTGGTCCCGAATTACTGTTCTAATTTTTGAGGTACTCAAACTATCCTCTGTTGCGGAATTCATTGGTCTCTATCATTGTTTTCCAGGATTGTCTCTCAGCAGCGAGAACTATTGAAGAGGGTTTCAAGGTAGAGTCCTCCATGGTGATGAGGAAAGGGGGCAGATTCGCAGAAAACAAGAGAACAGATTTCATGTGGATTCTAGAACAAAGCCTTCCCTGCCAGTGTCCCTTCTCTTCCTCTATCTCACCTTGCAGAAGAAAATGTGCAGGAAGTGTAATGCAAGAAGGACGGTGCTCACAAGATGGTTGAAGAAAAATTGTGTTCCTCATTGGTCCCCCATGAGGGTAAATTTTTGTGTTGAACCCACAAAGTTTTGTGAGCTCTATTCTACCACCCAACCTCAACCTCGTTACATGAAGGACGATGCTCATAGAACAGTTGAAGAATTTCGTCAAGAGACACCTATCAAAAATTCTTGGGTCTTAGATATATTGTTCTGCCAAGCAATCCTAGAAAGCCTATTTTGTGGTTTTAAGAAAACTAAACCGAGTGAGTGCTTGCAAGTATTACTCATGTAAACCTTAGAATACTTGTGAATATTCTCCTAGCCAAAGCCCACGACTGTGTATGAAATCAGGCTTGAGTTTCCACACCTCCAATATGTTATCATTGGACTACAAAACCATCAGATGGTGTTGGTACCAAAAACCATATAGCAAACAAAAGGTAGGGAATGTAAAGGGTGTAATAAGGCTGACGAAACTTAGGTCGTGGACCAAGAGAAAGGGTCTACCGGACTTAGGTTTTAGACCAAGAGAAAGGGTCTACGGGAGTTGGTCGTGGACCAAGAGAAAGGGCCGACAGGACTTAGGTCTTAGGTCAAGTGAAATGGAGGGTCGATAGGGCTCATACAAGGTTGTGACAGGATAAACACTTAGAGTCAACATGAAACTCGATGAAACTCAAAGCCAATGGGAACTGATATGGGCGATGGGATTTAAAGTTGACAGGGAACCATCCATTGAGAATTGATCAAAGTTGCTCATCCCTTGATGGAAAATGATCATTGAACTACTCTTCTACTAAAAGAATGTTGCCACCGAACGACTAACACACTGGGAAAAACTATCATTGACCTACTCATCCAATGGAGGGTTGGTAGACATATCCCAACCATACTGCACATCTATAAGAAGAATAGTGCCACTGATTTGTCCATCTGAGGAAGTGTTTTGAAAGAACATCTTGTAAGAGAGAAGAGATGGAAGTAGTCGACTCGAATAAAATCAATCATAGCTTGAATGAGAGTAGGAAGACTCAACTCCATATATCTATAAAAGTTCAAATAGGATTGCTCAAAAACAACAAAGTAGTGGGAAGTGTAAATCCCCAACAAAGATAAACCTCTAAGAACACAACTAAGAAGAAAGCTCGAATATAATTTGAGAGCTTGGAAACCATTAAGAGAACTTGAATACAAATGCACCTGAGAGAGCACAGCAAGGCAAGCTCAAATACAAGATGAGAGTGGCTTTATAAATACCCAACTCCTCATAAAGAGTGATCGTGGCCAAAATATAGAATATAGGCAACTGAAATACCAATGAGATTTAGAGTGTGAATAACCAACTCGAAAACATGGTTTGCAATAGCCAAAAAGAAGTGAGAGGGTTAATGAATACCCATCTCAACATAGGGTTAACCGTATGCACAACATCCTCCCTGAAGATGGACATAAGGCCAAGAAGAGAAAGCATTAGATCGCACCTTCCCCACTTGATGCTAAACATGAGCCACTGAAATATAAGTAACTAAAACACAAGCGAGAGCCGATATGTGAATAACCAACTCAAAAACACGGTGAATCGTAGCCAAAAAGGAGCGTGAGGGTTATTAAATACACATCTCAACATAGGGTTGGCTCTATGCACAACATCCTCCTTGAATATGGACAAGAGGCTAAGAAGAGAATGCATTAGATCACACCTTCCCCTCTTCATGCTAAACATGAGCCGTCAAAAAATAGACCAAAACATCACAATACTAATACCAACTCAATTCGACAACCTAGTAAAGGAGGGTTCTAGCTTAACTCTAAAAAGGAAAAAAAAATTGAAGTATGTTGGTCAACTGAAGGACTGCCAAGGAGCACAATCTATTACTGAGACTGAAAATGCGATGCCACTTAAAGTACATGCAAGAGAAAACAAGATCATAGTGGGGAAAGACAAGATCCATGTGAAACACTAAATGATCTTGCATATCATATGTCCAATAAGGACAAATACCATAGTATGGAAGACAAAGATCCACACAATCAAGCTAATGCACTAAATGACGCTGAGAATCATCCATAGAGTCATCAATAAAATAGAGAGGGATAGATCCTGCGGACCTGTAAGTGGGAACTGCATCAAAGGAGTTAAAAGGGGTCTCCCTTAGCAAACAAGCAACCATAGGCTTGTTAGGGTCACTATGAATCACCACCAGAAACTAAGGAGTAGACCTCACATCACCAACCACAACATTCAAATTAAAGGTACCAACCCTTGTAATATAAATGATATCTACAAATAAGGTGGTGTTAATACCAAGATTATCATCTTTTGAATTCGATACAATTCCAATCTACAAAGTACATCACCATATGTGTGTCAAATAAACAACCATTTGATCCCTCAAAAGGAAGTCTCTGGGAAGACCTCAAAGAAATTGGTTGAAGGGGCCAAGAAGGGTTTGAAACCCTACAATACAAGTTGATCCAAAAAATCCTAGCAGCAAGCAATCCTCTGGATCAAATATGAAAGTAGACCCCCACTAGAGGCCCTAAAGAAGAAATCATAAACTCTTGATTCTGCAATCATAATGCCCACTTGCAAAAGCCTCCAAAAAAAACCTTTAAAAGAAGAGAAAACAACACGATAATGTTACCAAAAAACAATAGTGAAATTTGGCAAAAACAAAGAGAAGATTAGGGTGCCCTACCTTAGAAGAGCATTGATTTGCAAAAATAATCCCTCAAATTTACTAGAAAAAACACAAAACCACCAAAGAGGACATTCGTGTTGGAGAGGGTAAAAAAACCTAAAACATGTTGTTGTCCTGAAGCAGCGCTGGAAAACCCTAGTTCCAAACCTGTAATATCCCTAACACTGTAGTAATTCACTAAACAGAGGAGAAATAAGGAGAGCGTTGCCCTAAAAAGGGCACAAACCTGCAAAAGATCACCTTAAGTCTGCTAAAAGACCAAAAACTGTCAAAGGAGGGCATTAGTAGAGAGGGTACAAAACCCTAGAAATATGTTGTTGTCACAAAAAGGGTGCTAAAAACCCTAGTTTCAGACATGAAACTGCCCTAAAACAATAATGGATAGAGAAGGAAGAGTCCACACTAACTCTAATACCATGTTGAAATGATAGAAAGATTGTGGATCGATGGTGAACACTTCCAACAAACCCTAATCTAGCGCAAACCTTGAACAAAGATATCACATAAAGAGAAGTGAACCCATGAACAAGAGATATGGTGCCCTTAGGCAAAAGAATCAATCATTAGTTAGTCCAAGATGATGATACAAAAGACTCATAAGGTGTGTATTTATACACAACTTATGCGGTAGGGTGCCTTCCCCCACAAGGGGGTTATGGGCCCACATAAATGCCTAGGTCAAACTTAACCCCCTAGAATAACATAAAATAATGTTGATTAGGTTGGCTATTAAACCATAACTTAGCCCTAATGTCAAGTAACCACAAGTGAAGATTACCATCATTTCAACATGATATCCTAGCCCTGTGGACACGAGGAAATATATACAATCCAAGTGGGGTGTGGCATGCAAGTTCTCAAGAAATACAGGGATAGCCATAAACAACATTATTAAGTCCTTAGCAGTACTTCAAGGAATCGACACGTTGAGTAAGTTAACTTAGGGAAGCATTTGATGCATATGGGACTCACAAATTGTGTTTGCACTCTCTTTCAAATCAGCTCTCTAAAAAATCTCCAGATGGCTAGATTAATTCCACGATGTCTCCTCAATCTAGACTAGTTTTTAGAGAAGGAAACAGTGCAAGTTTACAAAACTTGCAACAAAGGCTCTCTCCATTCTTGAAGGAGCGCTCGGGACTAGGTGACCAAACCAAAATGAAGAAACTACCTTCCCACCGATTCCTTGAGCCCAAAAAGATTGTTTGTGAATGTCTAGACTTGAAATTCACATCGATTGCCAAATTTGACAATTATCCCTTCAATATGAGGAAAGGACATCCTTTCAGGTGGCAGTTCACCCTTTGGCATAACATTGTACTTCATGTTATCATAGGATTTGTACTTATGCAAAGCCCAAGACAAGATCCTCAAATCTTGCATAACTATGTAAGAAACTACCACTGTCACCTTTGTAGGATCTTCCCTCGTTTTAGTGATGGAAGAGGTCCACCACAAGGGAGGCTTCCCTGGTGACCTCAATGGATCAAATAGCAAGTTTAGTACCCAAAACTATCACCCCCTATCTTGATCCCCAAATGGTTGGTATAGGTCAAGGAAAGGAAGAGGCTGTGAAATAGTTTGTTGTACCTGCCTGGAACAAGAACACTTTGCAGCATATATATATCAACTTCCAAGCCAAAATATGCAATAATGACCTCGTCTAGACACTAGAGAAGTTAGTTAGCTATGGCTGTTGCAAATTGCATCAGCAAACCAGTCTTATAACAGCAATAAGTGTTTTGCAACAGCAGCAAGATAAAGTGCTCAAAAATACCACAATTGACCATGAAAATTAAGCATACAACCAATCGAATATTATCCAATTGTTAGAGGAAATTTCTGAGTGAGGTTAGCCACCTTTAAATGAATGTATGCAGCAAATTAATGTGATTTTAGATGCTTGTAGCAAACTTTTATAACAGCAGCAAGAAATATTTCAAGTTTACTAAGGTTAGAGTTAGTATAGTTAGTAGAATGTTTGAGAGTTTTGAGAGAGAGATTTTATCAATCAATTCACCACAAGAGTTGCTTCAAAATTAGTGTCTTTATAGGGCTATAGAGTCTCCAATGCATCCAAGCTTGAAGGTTGATCTACTTGAAACCAAGAGGTAGGACCTAAACCCTAAGGTGCAAGCACATTTGGGCCTTAGGCTTTAGATCTTGAGGAGAAGGGCGTCTAGGGTGCAAGCACATATGGGCCCTAGAAATCGTTCCTCCCTTCTCGTAGCTTCAACTAGGTCAAAGATCAAATGTCTAGGGCTAAAATCCTAAAGTGCTAGCACTTTAGGGCTTTAGAGTTCTAACCGTAGCAAGAAAAATTAACCAATTTTAGACAAATATAGACCTTGTGAGAGGAAGAAGCACTTATGTTCCTCCCTCGGGGTTTCAATTAACAAGACTTCTTGCAACAAAATAGCAATTTCACCATAAACATCAATAGCATAAACAAGAATTGCAGAAATTTACTTACTTCATCCAAGAAACCAAGAAAATTTAACCCTAATTGTAGAAATATCCAACCAAAATCAGCCAACCATCCACAAAAGATCCTTTCCCAGCATAGCACATGAGAGAGAAAGCCTAGTAACCCCAAAAGGATGAAAATTTCAGAAGTAGCACCTCACAATGGTGAGGAAAAGATGATGATAAAAATGGAAGTGAGGGTAGCCTTTTTATATGAGGCTACCCTAACACATTTGTCCACATAACATAACATATTCTTAATTCAAGTGAGGTTGACCCCTCATTTAACCTTTACAAATGCTAAAAGTGCAAAAATAAATCATAATGAGCCACACGTGTGAGACGTCAAGCCCTCTTGGGGCAAGAGGGAGGCCTCCAAAGACCACATGGCATCAATCTGAAGCAATGTGGGAGAAAGTGATGTCTCTCCTCACCAAATGTCATGCCCTGCATCATCAGTACCCCAAGGTGTCACCAAACCTTAGTTGTGTCATACCCTGGAAGGTGATGTCATCACCAAAATAGGGCTAGCATCCAAGATCCAGGTGTTGTGTCTAGATCCTGAGGAGCTGCATCTCGTCTCTGCCATGTCTATGACTGTTTGTTGCTGAAACATCCCTAATACTAGTGAAAAATAAGCTCTAGGGTACTTTGCCCAGCTTGTGGGGCTTCCAACCCATCTATGTGCCATCATGACTGAATTTGCTCATGCCAACCCCATCTGTCCATCGTTCAAGGTTCCAAGAGTGTGAGAGTTGATGTCTGAGGGTGGTGAGTCACTGGATAACCCACTACTCTCCATCACACGTGCCAAAGTCATGTAATAAAGGCACAACATCCTAGGTAAAAACCCAGGACATCCCTCAAAGAACCATGTCAAGGCCATCCAAAACAAACCAAAGTATAAAACATGGTTAGCCAAGGTTCATAAGCAACATTAGTCCTCAAAACATGCAAAGTAAGTTGCAACTTGAGATATAAGCCATGTAAGACAACTCACCCCAATATCCACTTCAAGCATCACACCAGCCCAGGCCATCATGTGAGTTGGAAAGTTCAAGTATGGGAGGGCCTTCATCCAACCCTATTAGGTGTGCCACCTGGGTAGGAAATAAAATAACCCGGGTAGAGGGATAGGTCTCGAGAGTGACAAGAAAATTAAAAACCCTTCAAGAGTAAGTGTGATAGTGATATGATTTTAGGGCTTACTTCATGGCTTATGGTGTCATTAAATCCATTTCTATGAGCGCCTTTGTGGAGTGTGCGCTTGCTCTTGAGTTACCCCATATTTAGGTGTTATTTTTTCCAAACCCCTTTATCAGCCATCTTTATAATCCGCTTTATCATATTTGCAAGTCCCCTTTTGGAAGGTTTCAAGCTATAGCATTGATATTTGGGACCGGGGCGACCACTGAAAGGGTAGAGCTCAAGTTTGGACTGGCTTTTGTCAGTCCTTGCGTTATCAATCCTTTCCTTCTTTAGCATCATTTTCTTATTCTTTTAATAGCAGTTGCAATCAACCTCTGGGCCTTTAGCCCCTCTTCTCATGAGAGAATGGACCATGACCCATTGTCGACGTTTAGTACACTATGAGAGGCTCCAGGATGGAAAGTTGTAATGTTCCCCTCTCCTTGACAAGAACATTAGAGGACTTCGTAGTCTAGTCACCCCTCTAGACTATAGTCCCATGGGTAAAAGGGGTTAGGAGGCAATAAAGTGTCACTAAGGAACTTAATGTTATAATATTAAAGGGACTTTGATAAAGTTGAAAAAGGGTTTTTTGACTTGAGGAGAAAATAAAGTAATAAAGTAACTCAACTAAAAATTAGAAGATGGAGGTATAAAAGAGAGAGGAGGGCACCTCACTCCTCATTCAAGTCGTTTTTCCCTGATTGCTTCTTGAGCTATGCAGCTTACGTTTTGAGGATTTTGAGTAAACAAACCCTAGAGATCAACAAGGAGGTGAAAGATCCCTTTGTTCCTGATCCAAGCTTGGTCAAGGTGGTGAAAGATTCCACCCTCACCATTCTATTCAGCTACAGGTTGATTTCTACAATGGATTGAAGAGCTAAGGCGCAAATCTGGAGGTTTTGTGCAGGTGGAGCACATTGTTGGAGGAGAAATAGTTCAATTTGGTCAGTTGAAGGGAGATCTGAAGCAAATCTCTTTCCAGGAAGGTTTTCCAGGCCTAGAGCGCCCTTTCTCAACTATTATTGGTGGTTTTCTCCTACATATTTATTTATTGTGGTCATTGATCCTGAAGGAGGGCCCACTGTCACTAGTAGATCTAGTGAGTTGGAGGGTAAGATCACTCTCAACAGTTGAAGAGACTCATTACAGGTGTTTAACATCATCGGATCTATAGATCTACAGCTTATTTCAGTGGTTTGGAGGGCAAAGCAGAGGAGGCCAAAATTCCTAGAGGTTTCCCAGCAAGGAAGTGCGCAACTCAACCAGATTTGGGTGCAAGAGTTCAAAAGGGAAATAAATTGATCTTGTTCATCTTTGCATGTTGCTACTGGAGGACCTGGAGGATTTCATCTTCACTTATTTTGTATCTTGGAGGCATATTCAGCCCAAGCCTCTATATCTTATCTATATTATTCTAGATCTGTAGATCCCATGTATGGAAGTTAGCTTATTATCTAAATAAAGGTCAGATCTGAAGTTGTTGATCATTCTCTTCTGTCATCTCTCTTGTATCTTGCTATTTTTGTATGTTGTTGTGTTATCGTCATCATCCATATGCTATAAAACCCAACAAAACACTTTCAGCGCAATTTTGAAAGCAACCTGCAAAACATTCAAGCAAAATTATAGAAACAGATCACGAACAAACACTTAAGTTCCTAGTGAATCTGCTTGAGAAGAGCTAGAAGAGCCAGAAGAAAGCATGGGGGAAACACATGAAACAGAAAATGAAGGGTTAGAAGAAGCAACACTTTTAGTTGAAAGGGTGATTCAAACAGTAAATGATACTTTACAAAACAACCAGGTTGTCATGCAGTGTAGTCTAGAAGAGATGCAGAATCATTTGTCTATGGGACAGGCGGAAATAAAGATATCCTTTACAAATTTTCAGAAAGGCCAGGATAGAATGATAGCCATAATGGAGGAACAGCGCAAGCACCAGGGTATACTCTCTCAATTCTTGATGGAGGAAAGACATGGCAAGGACCCGCCTCTCTTTGGAGGAAACCAAGGGGTTGGTGGATCTCAGGGGGGAATAGGCCATGATGAGGAATCAGGGCATAAAGATCATGCAGAGGACCCCAGATCGTTTAAAGGCACACATTCTCATTCCCACATAGTTAGCAAGACCACACCTAGGCCATATATGCCTACCTTCTTGGAGGCACGGCCAAGGGACACAAATGCCTTTGGGTATGGAGGCATGGAGGAAGAATGGGATGATTTGGAGAGAGCATATAACTCTCTAAGTGCAGGTTTCTGAAGACAGGTTTCCTTGGGAGAATATTATCACCTAATGCAGAAGCGAAAGTCTAAGGGACATTACAGAGGAGACAATGAGTTGGGGCACAAGGCAGGAAGAATGGAGATGCCCCACTTCAATGGATCCAATCGGATTTCAGCCAAAGCTTCGGTACAAAAGATGGATGCATTCCTTCCGTTGAATCCCATGGAAGAGGAGAAGGCCATCAAGTTTGCAACATTACACTTGAATGGTAAAGCGCATGACTGGTGGTTTCATGGGATGACCACTTTGGGTCATAAGCATGCCACTTCATAACTTGACTTCGCACGGAGACTCATGGATAGATTTGACAAGGAGGATCCAGAGGTTCATTTCAAGGAGCTCACACAGATTAGGCAAACGGTCAATTGAAGCCTTCATTGAGGAGTTTCGAAGAGTGTCAGTTATGGTCCCTGGCATGTCAAAATCCAGGTTACTAATGATGTATATAGAAGGGTCAACTAAACCAGTACGTGGATGGGTTAAGGCCTTCAAGCCTTTAACCTTACAAGATGCCATTGAGCACACCAGAGATCTAGTGAGAGCAGACAATAAAAACAAGTTTACACCTAGACCCCCAATCATTACAAGGGGTCGAGACACCAAACAAATTGACAAGGGCAAGGGAAAAATGGATGAAACTACAAGAAGAGAGTTGAGGAGGAAGCAATTGTGCTTCACTTGCAAAGAACCATGGCAGCCAGGTCATAGGTGTATGGGCAAAGGGAAGATTCACTATATAAAAGTGGTGTCTAACAGTGAGGAAGAGACAGATGATGAGGAGAGTGGAGCCATCCATAACATACAGATGATCCATGAGAAGGAAGAACAAGCCTTGCATGTGTAGGGTGATGAGGTACCCTCACATCATGATGTAGGACTCAAGAAGGTTACTATTGACTCTATCAGCAGAGTGCCCAAGTTTAATACTTTTCGAATGAAGGGAGTAGTGCAGGGACAACAAGCAACAATGTGAATCGATGGAGGGGCTTATCACAATTTCATTGATATTGTTATGGTAGAAAGGAGACACATTCCCATAGTTGAATTTGAGGGCTTCTTGGTTGAGGTAGCAGGAGGTCGCACTATGGCTTGTGACAGGGATATTCCACAGATGAGCTTGACATTGGACAAGTACACCTTAACACAGGATTTCTATGTAGTGGACATTCCATACACTAATATCATATTAGGTGCGCAGTGGCTTGGCACCTTGGGACCAATTACCACCAACTACAAAACAATGGAAATGTCTTTTAACACAGAAGAAGGGAAGAGGGTCACGCTTAAGGGGATGGCAGGAGATGCGCCTARAGTAGTGACTGCCAAGAAAATGCATGCAATATTTAGGCATGAGGAGGTATCCTRTGCAGYTGAGTGCTTTTTTATGTAAGCAAGTAGTGGAGAGCACAAACAGCATCCTCCARACATGCAGAGATTCCTTCACAAACATAAAACGGTCTTTGAATCAATTCATCGAGGTCAACCACCAGATAAGGGCTTTGAACACATCATAGAACTGGAAGAAGGGGCCAAACTGGTCATCACTACACCATAYAGGCACCCCAAGAAGCATAAGGATGAGATTGAGAATGTTATTAAAGAATTATTAGCCATGGGGCAAATTAGACCAAGTTCAAGTCCTTTTGCATCATCAGTTGTGTTGGTGAAGAAGAAAGATGGAACTATGTGCATGTGCATTGATTACAGGGCCTTGAATAATAGAACCATAAAAAATAGGTATCCCATTCCCAGGATAGATGAGTTGTTGGATGAGCTACATGGTGCAGTATACTTCATTAAAATTGATTTGTGCTCTGGATACCATCAAATCAATATGAGGGAACATGACGTACATAAGACAGCCTTCAGATGCCACTATGGGCATTATGAGTTCTTTGTCATGCCTTTTGGCTTGACCAATGCGCCAACCACCTTCCAATCATGCATGAACCATGTGTTCAGTGGAACATTGGAAAGTCACCTCAAACATGTGGATGAAATCTTGGGCATCATGGGAGAACAGTCACTATATGCCAAGGAAGCAAAATGTGAAATTGGAATGACTGAGGTACTCTATTTGGGGCACATTATTGGGGCAAAAGGGGTACAGGTTCACCAAGAAAAGATCCAAGCAATCATTGATTGGCCCACACCCAAAACACTCATAGAGATCAAGGGATTTCTTGGTATTTGCAGTTATTACAGGAAGTTTGTTAAGGGGTTCTCCCAATTATGCGCACCTTTAACTGATTTGACCAGGAAGGGTGCATTAAAATGGAGTCATGAGGCACAATTAACCTTTGACAAAATGAAAAAGGTGATGAGCACTTGTCCAATATTATCCTTGCTAGATTTTTCTCAACCATTCTTTGAGGAGTTGTACACCATTTATGACAAAGAAATGCTAGCCATAATGCACGCCTTGGCCAAATTTAGGCAATATTTGGTTGGAGCGAAATTTGTGGTTAGGACAAATCATAATAGCCTCAAGTACTTTCTTGAGCAGAAGGACCTTAATGAAAGACAGCAAAAATGGGTGAGTAAGATTCAAGCATATAACTATGACATTGACTATGTCAAAGGAAAAAACAATGTTGTAGCAGATGCTTTGTCTAGAAGACCCTCCGCCTACTCCATGTCAAAGATATCAATTGCTTGGAAATCTCATCTATTGGTGGAATACTCTAAAAACAAATTTGCATGTGAATTGATGGATGGACAGCTACAGGATGACAGGTACAGGGTTATAGATGGCATCATTTATTACAAGGGAAGGATCTATCTAGCTCCAGAATCCTTATTCAAGAAGAGGGTGCTCCAAGCATTTCATGATTCATCATTAGCAGGGCATCAGGGATTTCTTAAAGCATACAGGCAAATAAGGGAAAGGTTCGCTTGGAAGGGTCTCAAGGGAGATGTTATGCGCCACATCAAGGAGTGTACCACTTGCCAACGGAACAAAGATGAGCACACTCACCCAACAAGTCTATTACAGCCTCTCCCCATTCCAGAGCGTAAGTGGGAGAGTGTCTATGGATTTAATTACAGGTCTCCCCAAGGCACAGGGGAAGGATTGCATATTTGTGGTAGTTGATTGTTTGACTAAATTTGCTCACTTTTTTGCCATCTCCATGGACTTCAGCGCATCTCAGGTGGCAGATCTATTTTTCAAGGAGGTTTTCAGGTTGCATGGATTACCCAAAACGATTGTGAGTGACAAGGGCAACAAATTTATGAGCATCTTTTGGCAAAAGTTGTTTAAGCTAGTGGGCATTGAGTTAACTCCCAGCACTAGCTACCATCCACAAACAGATGGGCAAACTAAGATAGTGAACAAGTGGGTGGAAGGTTGCCTCCGCAATTATGTAACTGGGCAACAAAAAGCGTGGGTCAAGTGACTTTATCTGGGTGAATACTGCTACAACTCCACTCACCATGTCTATTGGTATGTCTCCCTTCAAAGCTTTATACAATTACGATCCCCTCACTTTTGTTGAGATTGTGTTTGGAGATAGCAGGGCCCCTATGGCTCAAAGACCATTTGCAAAAAGCCCAAAACCAACAGGAGTTATATGTTGACAGGCATAGAGTGGAGCGCACTTTTGAGGTAGGGGACTTGGTGTATTTGAGGCTACAACCATACAGACAGACATTCATTAAGAAAAATGGCACTGAAAAGCTCAAACCTCGTTTCTATGGGCCTTACAAGGTGCAAAGGAAAGTTGGGGAAGTTGCATATGAATTAGAATTACCACAAGGAAGCAGAATCCACAATGTTTTCCATGTATCATGCCTAAAGAGGGCATTGGGGCAACATGTTGCAACTAAGGAAGAGCTACCACCAGTTGATGAAGAGGGGCACTTGATCTTGATTCCAGAGGAGATTTTGGAGGTGAGAGCGAAACAACTAAGGAACAAGGACATCAAGGAATACTTGGTCAAATGGAAAAATTTGCCTATAGAAGATGCCACTTGGGAGAGTGAACAAGTGCTACAACAAACAAGTTCAGGATTGCTTGTGGGCAAGCAATTTCCAGTAGGGGAGACTGTAATGTTCTCCTCTCCTTGACAAGAACATTAGAGGACTTAGTAGTCTAGTCACCCCTCTAGACTATAGTCCCATGGGTAAAAGGGGTTAGGATGGGCTAAAATGTCACCGAGGAACTTAATGTTATAATATTGAAGGGACTTTGATAAAGCAGAAAAAGGGTTATTTGACTTGGGGAGAAAATAAAGTGATAACCTTAGAAAAAGCAATAAAGTAACTCAACTGAAAATTAGAAGATGGAGATATAAAAGAGAGAGGAGGGCACCTCACTCCTCATTCATGTCATTTTTCTCTTATTGCTTTTTGAGCTATGCAGCTTACATTTTGAGGGTTTTGAGTAAACAAACCCTAGATATCAACAAGGAGGTGAAAGATCCCTATGTTCCTAATCCAAGCTTGGTCAAGGTGGTGAAAGATTCCACCCTCACCATTCTATTCAGTTACAGGTTGATTTCTGCAGTGGATTGGAGAGTTAAGGCGCAAATCTGAAGGTTTTATGCAGGTGGGGCGCACTGTTGGAGGAGAAATAGTTCGATTTGGTCAGTTGAAGGGAGATCTGAAGCAAATCTCTTTCCGAGAGGGTTTGCCAAGCCTAGAGCCGCCTTTCTCAACTATTATTGGTGGTTTTCTCCTACATATTTATTTATTGTGGTCATTAGACGAATTTCCCGAAGGAGGACGCACTGTCACTAGTAGATCTAGTGAGTTGGAGGGTAAGATCACTCTCAACAGCTAAAGAGACTCATTACAAGTGTTTATCATCATCAGATCTATAGATTTGCAGCTTATTTCAGTGGTTTGGAGGGAAAAGCAGAGGAGGTCAAAATTCCTAGAGGTTTCCTAGCGAGGAAGTGTGCAACTCAACCAGATTTGGGTGCAAGAGCTCAGAAGGGAAAGAAATTGATCTTGTTCATCTTTGCATGCTGCTACTGGAAGACCTGGAGGATTTCATATTCACTTATTTTGTATCTTGGAGGCATATTCAACCCAAGCCTCTATATCTTATCTATATTATTCCAGATCTGTAGATCACATGTATGGAGGTCAGTTTATTATCTAAATAAAGGTCAGATCTGAAGTTGTTGATCATTCTCTTGTGTTATTTATCTTGTATCTTGCTATTTTTGTATGTTGTTGTGTTATCGTCATCATCCATGTGCTATAAAACCCAACAAAACACTTCCAGTGCAATTTTGAAAGCAACCTATAAAACATTCAAGCAAAATCATACAAACAGATCAGGAACAAACACTTAAGTTCCGAGGGAATCTGCTTGGGAACATTACAAAAGTGTTAAGTATGGTGGGGAACGGAACGTTAACCTTGTGAAGGCCCCCTACTAGTACCCCTTTTCCTTGGGCAGTGACAACACGGGACTAAGGCATAGAAGCTAACCACCAGGGTGAAACAAGGCAACTGACACAATTTCCCAAACCAGTGATCCATTATCCAACTTCAACCAAAGATCCTCATACATGCCCAACAAATTAAGCACAACACTTTGCATGAAGAAGGACTAACATACCTCATGGTGACGATGGCTTACCATCTCCCGTACTCTGGGTTGCTTGGATGTGATGAGCCTTGGTTTACCTGTAGCTGTAAAGGTGAATGAGGGGGGTTGTTGGGCCGCCATCTGTGGACATGTTGATCATCATCATGTTCTCCATTGCAGGATACGTGACATGATCTCCTCTAGTTACCCCTAGGCATGGGGAGTAAAACTTCATATGCCATTGTCTTTCCTCATAAAAACCACTTTGGTTTTGTCTCTTGCTCTATGCTCCAACCCCATCGCATCATCACTCCTTTCTCTTACAATTCCACCATGTTCCTATCCTCCTCTCCCAAGTGCACAAAATTCAGACAGAATCTCATCTCTCCTTGTAATTCCAATTCCTCCTTTTGTTAATGTTTATGCCATTATTATAGTTCTTTGCATTTCAATAGATAAGAGCATCATAAGAACAAGATCACTGAGAAATACACATTCACAAGAGACACAGCATTTATCCTGGGAAACCCTCTAGGGGAAGAAAACCCAGCAAAAACTTTCTTATCATAAATAGCTTATGCAATGTTCAAGAGATAACTCAAACCAATACAGATAGTCCTCCCCAAGAGAGTGCCACTCTTCTTCTCCTCTCTCTAACTGGTAATTGCAGCTTGCCCCATAAGATAATGAGCAAGTGAGTTGTGTGAATAAAGTGAGGCGCTAGCCTCCTATATATACAAGACTGGCACGTGTGAAAGGGTTTCACTGGCAGGGCCGACCTCTCACTCTGGGTGGGTAAACCCACCTTTAATTAATTTTG
>ML780347.1:411525-443839 GCA_009831015.1 Picea engelmannii
CAATTACATTATTTCAACACCTTTTCATTGGCAACTCTCCAATATTTACTCCTTATTCTGTCCCTCCCTTTCCCTATTCAGACTTGTCTCTATCTGCTCAGCTTTGACTTTCAAGATTATTCTATTAAAATATGGACGAGGGTGGGGTTCCAATGCACCAGCTGGAGTTAAGGGGAAAGAATTAAGCAAGGTTTCAAACTAAGTTATTTCATATGGAAATTGGCAACATTGCAGCAAATAGGAGGTTGAAGTTAACAGCAGATATAGCACAAGAAACACACCAAGACCTTAAGGCCATCTCAAGAAGGAATGAGGAGGCAGCTCATGTTTCGTAAAGAAAAATGAACAGTTCAGAAGCGCACATTCTGATTATTCGAGAAAATGTCTGTGCATCAAATTATCAAGTCTACACTTTTCAAGACCAAGTAACCTCACAGATTTCTGCTCTGCGGCGGCAAGTTTCCACCTTGAATCAAACAATAATGTTCACTCTTAACAGGCTAGAGCAACGGATGAATCATCGATACAAGCCCTCTCGGATCATTCTGAAGGAACAAACCGATCCGGCCCAAGGGGCCATCCCCTCCTACAGTGACAGTGTGCCAGATACACAGGTATTAAGGAGTGATAAAAGTAACACTGAAATTCCCAATGACACAGAATATAACTTTCTCTGCCTTTTGTCTTGATGAAATATCTTTAGATAATCAGTATTTTTCTCTTAAAATAAGCATATCTAAAGAGCCTCTGTGGTTGTGTTCATCATATCTCTGTCATTTTGCACATCAATACAGAGAGAAAAATTATACAGTAAAGAATAGATATGCTAATGCTCTTAACTCTGTTATACAAACGAAAACAAGCCAGTCAGCCATATAGCAAAGATGACTCATGCAATTATGTGTTTCAAAGTCCATGAAAACCTTTGTGAAAAGAACATAAGGATGGCAGCTAAGCAATCTGCAGTAAAGGCTGTCATTAATGATCAATCTGGCTGTCGTTTAAGGAGGAATGAATGTTAATTTTGTTTTCATACGAAATTCTTATGCAGCGTTGTAACAGTCCTCACAATCCCATACCAGGGGTTTCCATGGATTTTGTACATATTTTGAGCTCACAAAAAATTTTGATGTGCAGGGCTGTTGGAAAAAATTATAGGAGGTTTTGAACTGTCAAAACAATTCCCAGTAATCCAAGTTTTACTCGTAAACACTAAAACTGCAGTGTGAAGCTACTGCTATCCCACTCTCAACAGCCACTGAGAAAGAACATCCCTAAACACTGAGGTTATTCATGTTAAGATTGATTGTGTTCCTATCAGCAACTACCAACTTGCACATCACCATATTTCCCTAAAAAATGTAGCCAAGACCCCAAAATGGACCAAACCCTAATATCAACCCTTTAGTGTTTGGCCAAAATCACTGCAACCATGTACTTGACATGTAATTAAACATATGCATTTAATTCAATTTTCATCATCACTCTTCATAAAATGATCCGACCAAAATTTTAAAAGCAAACTACATAAGAGCAAATATAGACCTAAAATGTTAAGTGTGGCTTTCCTGATCGGTGAAAGTGGGTAACTAATATCGCTCCCACCAGGGTTCAATTCATGCCAGTGACATGCTAGTGCTTGTGCTCATGCTTGTGGATCCACACCAGCACATGCAACAGCAGTTGGGGCCAGGTGCAAGTCCTGGGAGATTTTAGCGGAATAGATACCCCCCCATTCGTGGCTGCTTTAGCTAGAGAGAGATCAAATTGAATTGTGCTAATGGATCCCCTGTAATGCTAAATCTGGGCGTGTTAGCCTCGATCATGATAAGACAAAGCTTGTTCAATATTTGAAAAAAATTATATATATATATATATATATATATATATATATATATACACAAACTTACAAGTACTACAGAAGATATCCCCACATGATGGCTTATTATAAGTGATGTCTTTATGCTATTCTGCCGCTCTAGCATCATATACATGTATACCTGGCTCGTACCATACAACAAAAATTGCATTCAGAAAAGAAAATGTCTATAACAAACCTGAATCATATTAAGTGATTCGGTAGAGAAGCAACTCCCATAATCCTTTGCCAAGTTCGCAAGAGCCCAACATGCTGCAAATTGTATTGATGCATCTAGCAAAACGTTTTTCTCGCTAATTATTGCTTCACCTGAACAATCGTTCAAGAATCAGAACATTCTCTATTTGAAATCCTGAAAACAAATCATTAAAAGCAAAGAACAAGCAGTAATATAATATACCCAATATACTGATTGAAAAAATAATTACCAGAAGAGACCTGGTTTCCCCTGTCCATAGAGACTAGCTCTGAAGAATTTTTTGGAATTTCCAGGCCAGGTTCCATGTAGATGTCCATTCCATCACGAATCATATGAAAACTAGAAATTTCCTCCTTCCTCCACCCAAATGAAAATCCCATAGTAAGCAAAACAGCCTCAATAGCTCCTTCATTAATGAGCTCCTTACGCCAATTTGAATCACTATCTGCCATGTAGCTAATTAATATGCAAACATGAGCTTGTGCCTCAGCAGCTATTATTCCCCTTTGAGATTCTTCATTGAGACTCTTTAGCAACTCCACAGCAAATAGAGGACCCCCACAACCCGGACTTGCAATAAGCAAAGTCTGTAAAACACCCATTTGTTCTTTCCCATTGCTAAAGAGTTTTTTTAACTGAGGTGTCCATTTCTCTTTCTTATATCGCCCACTTTCATTGCCATCCTTTGAAAAGTCAGATTTACTATGAAGCTTTGATGCTGAAGATGATCCAATAACAGTGGATTCCTTGAAAACATGTTTAAACCCTATCATACCATTGCCTGCAGAGGACCCACTCTTTTTCCGCCTACCAGATTTTCCACTGCTAGCTGTCATATTTCTTGAGACTGCGGCATTCAGTAATTTACTAAAATCAGGTTTTGACTGGGAATCAATGCCAAGTGCTTGTAATCCACTTGCATATGTCTGTTCATCATCACCATAGCGAACCAAAGCTGCAATAACTAAATCTGCTCCACCACTTGTAGCAAACGAAAATTGTGAACGAACACTATAGCTGCAAATAGCACTCAACACATAGCATGATAATTGTATTAGCTTTCTCCTTTGTTGTATACTGACACTAGGGCTTAAAGCTTTCTGCAGAGCACCAAGGACAGCCTCCATACCACCCTTCCAAAGCCCAAAAACATCGTCTATTTCATGGACTGTGGCTATAGAGTTACATGCACAGTAAATAGCATGAAGGGCAAAGATCATAACATCCAGTCTGCTTTGTTCAGTCCAGTGGCTGAGGAGATCAACTAGTTTTTTCACGCCCACATCACCATCACCCCTGTAGAAATAAAGGTCAACAACTTTAAATAACATTTAAGTATCATAAAATTTATGTACTTCACATATTACTTTCAATCTGCATGGAAGCTTATTAAAGCAGCTAAACACTTAGCGCTCAGGATTTGCCCTCCTATTTGTTAATAGTATAAATTATAATTAACTCGGCAATAAGTCCACAAATCAACTTGTTTACCCTACAAAACCTACCATAAGGTCTTCTTAGTTTCCTGATGATTTTCCACTCCTGATATACATATACACACAGTCCCCCATGCAGTGAAGAGATTGGGAAGAGCTTGAAGAGCCCAAATAACAGTTTCAACGTCTTCAATCTTGGATAACGCACTTAGAACAGCTATTATAGCAGTCTTCAGCAATAAAGGAAGATCTGTACAGTGTTTTTCTGATGACAAAGCCTCCCACCATGGCTTATTGTGCACTTCTCCATGCATGTCTGAATCACCTTTTGATATAAAGCAACTTCTCAAATCCAGATGCTTATTCAACATTTTGAAACTGTTTTCACTTGCTTTTCGTAGCTGCCCAATATCATCTTTTAATACAGACCTGTCAGCTAGCCCACATCCAACAAAACTTTCTAGATGCTTTGTAAGATCACAAAATACATCTCCAAGAACCCCAAGAGCTGCAAACCAACTGTGTCTGATTGACACAATTGACTTGGTTGAACCACCTCCACACTGAAATTTCACACTAGAGAACTTGTTTCCAAACAGCCTAGGTGAAGCCTTGGAGTGTTGATTGGAAACAGTACTGCATGCATCATCATTAGCTTGTGTATCATTAATATCTAATGCAACAGCTTCAGTTATTAGAGATATGGCTGATGTAGCCTGTGACAAAACGATATCAACAAAAGCATGGAAATGTTGTCGTCTGGGGTCCATGGTCTCTTCAACCTTGGAGACTAAAGCCTCCTCTTGACGAGAAAAAGATGACATGTGAATGCTGTGTGAATTCTTAGAATTTTCGAATTGGCAGCTTTCTGGTGTGGTACACTGACTACCAGTATTATCAGCATGGTTATCGATAGCTCCTCCCACAACAGCACCACAAGGCAGTTCACCACTACATTTTGATATCGATGCCATTAAACTTTCTTTTCCAGTGGAACAGAATTTAGAGGACGCTTTTCTGCAGCTTTCATTGAGAAAGACACAAGTATGATCAGTTGCTGAGATATCCAACAGAAGTGACTTTGCCTTCTGGTCATTCTCAAATAAGTCACAAACTTGAGATTGTAGAAAGCATAGAGAAGCATTATTTGAATCATGAGCAACATCTAAGACACCATCCTCCTTATCGTTTGAACAATGGAACGTGCGTTGAGCTAGTTGGATATATGCAGGAAATGATTGCTGAAGTACAGCACAGCCCCAGATCTGTATGGTCTCAATCTTTGGAAATTCCCGCATTGCCGCCATTACAATTTCAACAACTGTATGCAATTCTCCAATGCCATCAAGAACATTACAGGTTAAAGCCATATCTGTTCCACTTAGCACTGAAAGGTCCTTTTTGGCAGTCTGTTGTCCTGATTGTGCTGCTCTCGAGTCAAACAAGGATTTCATATCCCCGCTGTTACAAAGAAAATCTGATGAAGATAAGAGATCAAAAGATGAGCCTGAAGGAACAGCTTCTGTGAACACCTTGAGCATGCAACCAAGTGCATATGTTCCATAACTTTGAACAGATTCTGAGCTTCTGAAAGCTTTCATTGCTCCAACCACTGCCCATAGAGCTGCCCACCAGTCATCAACTGTGGCTGATCCCTTCATTTCATCATGTTGCACACCGACTTTCTTATTGTCCTTGTAAACATTTTTACTATTCACAGTTCCACATCTGCCTACAGCTTCATTGGCAGCAGCATCAACAACTAAGGTAGGCCTGCTTATATGGTCAAAATTGGAACCATTTTCAGCCAATGTCTTGGCCATAGTCCCAAGCACATTGCATCCTTCATGTTGCACTACTTCATTTGTTCTGCAAACAGCCATTGCACCAACAACTGCCACAACAGCACCATAATTCACCATGGCTAAAACACTCTTTATTCCTGCACAGTGAACAAGATTCCACATAGTGCTACAAGCATACCACTGGATTCTCACATCTTGAGGGAACACAAACATTGCTGAAATAAGTGCACGTGCACCTCCCTCCCTATCTGAATCTTTGGAAGCCCTTAGTGGCCGTTTACTGTTACTCCATTCTGAATGACCAATTGTAGTCTTTGCACAGAGCATTTGAAGAGCACTGCATCCTGCCCTCTGCCACAAGAATCAAGATATACACATCAAAATGTTCCGTCAATGCACATAGTACATGTCATTACAGTAAAAGAATGGCAAACACATTTTCTAGTCCTATATACAAAACATTTTCTACTTTATTTCATATATAATAACGAATTGAATGTTAGCCCCAAGGCTTATCTCAATCGGTTGAACCATCCGCCCAATGCATGTTACCAACAGGGAGGCCATAGGTCACAGGCTTGAATCCTATCAAGTCCCTCGGAGTTACCAGCCATTATTGTAGCTGGCAGTAGAGCCGCCCTCATATGAATATTCCGGGGAAGAGGGATCCCACAAGGTTTTCCTTGGAAAAAATAATAAAATAATGAATTGAGAGTTGAGATGAACCAATGATATAAAAATTGTCTTTAAAGAATTGAACATTCCACAAAAAAACAATAAGAGAAATATGGAAGCAAACAATTTGAACCTTGATAGGATTTTGTAGCCCAAGACATGTACATGTAGACTTGCAAGTCTAAGAATTATGACATTTTAAGAATACGACCTTTTCATGGCCACGAGAACCTACTACGAAATTGCTTAGATGATGGCAAGTTAAATGCCAGCGAAACATGCTTAAACCTTTTAATTCCAGGATCCTTCTCATCCAATCATTCCTCTCTGTTGTAGCATAATACCCTATGGTTGAATTTGCGAAAGAGAAAAGGAATGCCTATTGATACCTTTAAGAATAATAAGATATCCCATTAGCAGATTTTTATACTTCCCCATCATTGACAATATTTAATCTTATATACAAATTGATCCAAAGCCAGCATTACAATGATTTGTTATAATCAGTTAATACTACTATACACACAATTATGGTTGAAATTCGATCAAGTGAACCCTACAAAGACCACATCAAAATCAAGCTATGTCAATTACAGTCTACAGGTAAATGATAAGTTCTTTGTCATTTGCAATCAACATATCCCCCAACAATTATCATTGGCTATTCCCTATATCATCCAAATGAACATAACATGTAGAAGCAATCAAGTGGCTAACCCCATGATCAAGTAGTACATTAATTTCATTTAAAACTACGTCAATACAATACACAAATTCCCATGATGGGCACACTATCACAACTTCATGCCCTTTCGTTATATATCAATGTCGATATTGGATTCAATTATGGCTTCTAATTGAAGTTGCACAGCTTTGAATTCATAACAATTGGCAGATAACTATATAATCATTACAACATATACAAAAGCATATAAGTCGATCATAAAGTATCACACAAAACATAAACAAAACAATCAAATATGCTAGCTACAGGGCAAGAACATCCCCTTCAACATAATCCTATGCTACCAAAACCTAGACCCCCTAGCTTCCTTACTACACAACCTTTCTGGTACATAAACTAGTATGAAACCCCTGGGGAATGCTCTCAAGATGTTTCCTGGCTGCTAAGTAACCTGGTTTGTGTTCATGGAACAATGAAGTTCAAAAAAAGTTCATCTCTGCAAAGAAATACGATCAAATTTACCATTAAGTTCGACAGAAATAATTAATCGAATTCCATTATAACTTCATCTATTCAAACATATGTCTATTAACATCAAATTTGACCCAAAAAGATGTCAAATTAAAAGTCAAGATGAATACATACATGCATACATAAATATATTGTTTTGTTTTTACATTTTTGAAGTTAAACAAAAAAATGAATCTTAACATATATTTTTGAAACTTATAAAATATTCTATATGGACGAACAAATTTGCCACTGTTTGAGATTCAATGGAATTAGAGTTTTTTTGAAAATTTCAGCAATATATGGTGACTAAGCCTGACTGTTTCATATACAAAAAAAAAAATTGAACACATTTATCTGGATTTTCTGACAATTTCCTGTACAAATGAGATTTTAGAGAACCCACATACAAAACATTCATCATAATCATGGAGCTCAATGGCATCCATTTTTATACTTTAATATACACAGATTTAAAGTTTAAAGCTGCATATAAGGTACCATCTAAAAATCACGTGTCTAATTTTAGCAAACGCGGATTAAGACCCTCATACAAGTGACCACTCTGAATGCCAAAATAATTATTGTATATACCATCAATAATAAAGCAGCAAGATGTAGCATGCAACTTTGAAATCTATTTTTCATTAGGGCTATTTTAGACATAAAAGTTGAAAGATATAGCTACAGGCATTGATATCTACTATACATTAAATCTTCTAGAAAGTATATTATACATCATGGAATCAAACAAAAGGGAAAGACTAACATGATTCAAACTTCTATAACGAAATGACACTCTGAAAGGTAAACATTTGGTGTTATACCATGGCTAATATCCATGGTATCAAATTCTTATGTAATGCCATGATATTTAATATACTCATGAATTTTTAAAATAACTAAAATGGCTGGATAATATATAAAGTAGCTTATTTCCCAACTAAATATCTAGGCTTCCCTATTTCTTTGCCAAATCATAAAGCAGGGGAATGGGCTCCGATGACTGACAAGGTTAAAACGAGGCTGGATGGATGGACAAACAGAACCCTAGACACAGCAGGAAGGCTAATCTTTATACAATTTATCCTATCAGCAATTCTCCTGTTCCAGAGCTCAGTAATTACTAATAATGGCTCCAGTAGGTACCCTGGCTGAAATGGAGGGTATCCTGCTAAATTCCTTTGGAGAAGTGCAAAAGATGAGAAATAATGGCATCTACTATCTTGCAGAAAAATTACTAAACCAAAATGGGCAGGGGAGATGGGAATAAGGAGTTTAGATCTGATGCATAACATCACGCCCCCCTTTTCTGACCCTGGTGTCAAGTTATATTTTTATTAGTTTTAGATGGCATTTAATTGATATTGATTTAGGCCTATCACTGACAATTATTGTGTGGGTGTGCAGATTACATCCATACAGGGACTCCTGCTCTATTTTTCCACTTGGTCATGATGTTGGTCAAGGTAGTCTATCAGTGTGTTGAGATGTGAATATATCAGCGTCAGATGTGTTGAGTTGCCCATTTGAAACCTAAGAACTCCATACATAGAAATAACAAATAAGATAGGGGACATGAATAAGTAATAAACTTGAAGATTTTCTGAGGTCCTAACAGGCTGCCATCTAGGTCTGTCTTTGACCTCAAGATAGCTCTAAGTTTCTGCTGTCACACACTTGTTTGCTGCTGTTTTAAATCAGCAAACTGATCAGGAACTTCACTGCTGTTTTAGTTACGGTTACATAGGCTTTTAGGTGCTCTAGCATGTAGTTTTAGCCACCAACAGGTTAGCACATGCATACCATAAAATATGTAACACACCTCTAGATCTTTACTGCTGAAATAATGCTGTTCTAAACTCTAGCATACATGAAAATGAACACAGGTATTTTTGGTCAACATGACCCTGGATAAAACCCCCCCAGGGAAAAACAGTTTGGAATATAAGTCTATATATGTGGAGAAAAGGTGGAATACAACAAGTACATGAAACAAATTAACCTGATACAATAGCAGCTTCTCTCAAGCTGCAATACAAGTCCAAGATGAAAGATGCGCCCCAAGTATGGTGCGCCCTCCTCAAATGTTGTCCAATCCACTGAAATGAAGCACCCTTGCTCCTTGAAGCTCTGGTGAAGAAACCCTTGCACACAAACAAGCTGTTGTGTGCTACCTCTCCACCGAAACTGTCCTCAAAGCAATCTAACCACTGCAAGACCTCCCTGCTATAGGTGCACCCTCCTCCTATAGTGCGCCCTCCTCCAAGCAAGAACCACAACCACAAAATAAAGAGGGCCTAAGCCTCCATGAGTCCTCCATGAAAGGAGGCGCCCAAGCTTCCCTCAACCATAGCCTCCATCCTCATCTCAATGCTCTCTCTCAAACACTCCAAGTGAACATAAGAGTGAATGAGTCTCTCCTTGCCCTATGCGCCCCTCCCATAGATGGATGGATGAGATCATCCCATCCCATCTCTAATCAAAGGTTGAGATCATCCCATAATAATCTCACTCACAAACCCACTTTGGGTTAAGTTCCCTAAGTTCACTTTATGTCTCCTAATTCACCCACAAAGTGAATTAATAGTCGTTTTAGGCTAAAATGACCAAATTTCACTTTTGACTTAAATCTCCTAAGTCAAAGTGAAATTAGACATAAAGTACAAGGTACATAGTACATAGTATTTCCCACTTGTGTTTAGAGGCTTACAAACACAAGGGGACCACTTCCCAAGGTACACAAATCTCAACACTCCCTCTTACCAAGGAAAGTGTTTCTCACCAAGCCCATCTTGTTTCTGAAGTAGACATGTTCGCCCCTTGGCAGGGCCTTGGTGAGAATGTCTGCTATCTGCTCGTCAGTCGGTATATACTGTAACTGTATTGCCCCTCTCTAAACCCAATCTCTGATGAAGTGATATTTGATCTCAATATGCTTCGACCAATCATGGAAAACTGGATTCTCAAAGAGTTTGATACAACTCTGATTATCACAGTGTATGACGGTCGGAGGCAACTCCTGACCAAATAATCCTACCAGCATCTTACGAAGCCAAATGGCCTCGCAACTGGCCTAACTGGCCACCATGTACTCTGCCTCAGCAGAACTCAAAGCAACTGGCTTATGTTTCCGGCTAAACCAAGAAACAACTCCTAACCCAAAACCAAAACAACACCCTGAGGTGTTTTTCCTGTCAGTAGCACATCCTGCCCAGTCTGAGTATGTGTAGCCAACCAAACTAACTCCATCACCTCTAATATAATCCAGGCCATAATCAACTGACCCAGCAATGTACCTCAACACATGTTTTGCCCCAATCCAGTGAACACTCCTCGACTCTACCATATGTTGGCTCAGAGTGTTCACGGCAAAACAAATATCTGGTCTAGTGTTGACCAGATACATAAGTGAATCGATCAACTGTCTATAAACTGTAGCATCCACCAACTGGGAATCTGAAGCACTAAGCTTCTTCAAGTTGGTGACCATGGGTGTCGACATAGGCCTGCAGTCCTCCATCTGAAATCTACTCAGAATATCTGCAGCATACTTCCCCTGCTCGAGAAATATGTAAACTCTCATGCCATACCTCCATGCCCAGAAAAGAGTGCATCAACCCAATGTCACTCATCTCAAACTCTGATGCAAGTCCCAGCTTGCACTCAGCTATGAGATCCTCTGCGCCTGTGATGAACAAGTCATCCACATACAGAATGAAAATGAGCGTGTCCTCACCTCTAATCATGAAATAGACGTTAGGATCAATATCGCTCTTCTCAAAACCCATATGAAGCAAGTATGTGTCAATATGTGAATACCAAGCTCTGGGAGCTTGCTTCAGACCATATAGTGCCTTTCTCAAAAGGCACACATGAGACTCCCTCTCACTCACCTCGAACCCCTGTGGTTGCTCAATGTACACCTTCTCCTCTATAAAGCCATTTAGAAATGCGGTCTTTACATCCATCTGATGTATCCTCCAAACCATCTCTGTCGCTATGGCAATAATACTCATGATCGAGGTGTATCTTGCAACTGGTGCGAATGTCTCATCATAATCGACTCCCTCTATCTGAGAGAATCATCGCGCCACAAATTAGGCATTGTGTTTCTCTATGCTGCCATTTGCAGCATACTTGGTTTTGTACAACCACCTGGAAGTCACAACTGACTTCCCCACTAGCCTCGGAACCACCTCCCAAACATCGTTGCGCATAATGGAGTCATACTCCTCCAACATGACCTCTCGCCAAACCTACTGGTCAACTACCTGCGCAAATGTTTGTGGCTCAGTATCTAAGATACTCGACACCATAGCCAAATAGGACCCAAGCCTCTTTGGAGGTTTTCTCTCTCTGAATTGTCTCTTGGTCTCTCCTACGTTCTCCTTGGCTTCCTTCAAGGTCTCCTCAAACCATCTCAGTTTCCTCTTCCCTGAAGTAGTCAAAGGAGAAGTAAGATCTCCTTGCCCAAAATTATCTGCTTTAGGTCTAGTCTCAACACTTTGAGATCCTACCCCCTCTGCCTGAACTCCATGTGACTGTGAACCTAAAGTTGTGTAAGGTGACCCTGTCACCCCTGAAACTAGGGTACAAGAAACCTAAGGTTGTGCTCCCTCTAAGACATCAATCTATGCCTCTGCATCATCCTCAACACTGACTCTCGACTCTAGAGATCTCTGAAAAGCCCTACCCTCCTCAAATCTGACATCTCTACTCACCGCCACTCCGCAATGATGAAATGTAAATCTGGTAGGCTTTGGAGACCTCTGAGTATCCAACTAAAATCCCCTGTTGGGTTGTGGGGTCTAGCTTTGTCCTCTTCTCTTAGGGGACATGAGAATAGGTCAAGCACCCAAAAATCCTAATATGCTCGACATCGGGCCTCCTACCAGTGAAGGCCCTCCTCAGGAGTCATCTTCCCCAAAATCTTGTGGGGACTCTTGTTCTGCAAGTAAACTGCAGTAGCACTCGCCTTTGCCCACAGGTAAAGAGGCAAACTATGATCATGCAGCATAGATCTCGCTGCACCTGTGATCGCCATGTTCTTCCTCTCGGCAACCCTGTTCTGCTGGGGGTTGTAAGGCACAATCATTTGTCTTCTGATCCCAGCATGGGCACAAAAGTCTACAAACCGACTGGAGGAACACTCACCTCCGTTATCTGACCGCAAGACCTTGATCCTCTTTCCTGTCTGGTTCTCCACAAGAGCTTTGAACTCTTGGAACCTCTTGAAAACCTCACTCTTGGTCTTCAAGAAATAGATCCAGGTCTTCCTTGAGTAGTCATTAATGGATGTGAGATAGTACTCACAACCACTCAAGGACACCCGAGACATGGGCCCACACACATTTGTGTGTACTAAATCCAATACCCCAACTGACCTGGTGTCACTACTGGGAAAAGAAGCCTTGGTGAACTTACCAAGCGCACACCCTCTGCACACATCTCGATGCTCTGAACTGAGTTGTGGCACTCCTGTCACAACCTCTCTCAGTCCTCCAAGAGCCCCATGATGAAGGTGAGCCATCCTTCGATGCCATAACTCACATAACTGACTGTTGATGTCGCTACTCGTTGCCAAAGCATGAAGTGGCTGAAAAAACAATTTGAACAATTTCCCATCCCTCACTCCAATCACCTACCCTGAGGTTAGACAGGGCCCCTTAGGGTGTATGAGGACCTCTATCCCTCTGAAGGACACCTCAAGACCCCTATCTTGGAGGGTGGAAACTGAAATCAAATTCTTCTTCAACCCAGGGACATAGAGAACATCCTGAACGAAATAGGTGGCATGTCGTCTATCTGAAAGGTAACAATGCCACGCCCAGCAATTCTAACTAAGGTGTCATCACCGATGAGCAATCTCCATCCTAACCTTTGTGTCTCTGAAATCAGTCAAATGCTCCCTCACACCAGTCATGTGGCTCAAAGCCCCATTGTCTATGTACCAAATACTAGGTATCGTCTCAACTGAAGTGCAACAAATGAGGAAGGCACACTCCCTCTCAAACAATGTTTGAAACTCTGCCTCCTCTGTTGTAGTTGTCGTACCACCCTTCTTCTTCTTCCTGTTGGGATATTGTCTAGCATAGTGCCCCATCTTCTTACAAGCAAAGCAATTCACTTTGCTCATATCTCTCTTCTGCCCACTACTGCTCTCTCCCTGTGGCGTGGCCCCAAACTTGGGACCCTGTCAAGCTCCCTTGCCGACCTTCTTCTTGCCCTTTGTCCAAAGAGCAAGATCCTCATCACCCAGCAATGTTTGTTGCTGTCCAAAAGTCTCTGATGTGAGTCTCATCTCGTCCTGGACGAAATCATCCCAAAGTCTCTCCCAAGTAGGCATGATCTCCCAGGCAACAATGCCTCGAACAAATGGACCCCATGGTTTGGTAAAGTTATCTAAGACTGTCCTCGCCATAGAGTCCGGGTCCACTATCTCTCTGATAGTTGCAAGCTCATCCCTAAACTGAGTGAATCTACCAAGGTAAGAAGTAACTGACTCAGTATTGAGCATACGAATGCTCCTGAGTCGCTCAAACAGAACCATCTTCTGGTTTTGGTTAGAGCTCTAGTAAAGCTTGCACAAGGATGCCCACATCTCATATGCATAGTCTTTACCAGTCAAGTGGGGCATAATGTGATCCCTCACTACATCACACATAGTTCTTTTTGCCTTGTTGTTCCTCTCCCTGAACTCTGCTACCAAGAGGGGAGCAGTAGCAGGAGGAACAACAACAGGAGTCTCAACTATATCCCATAGTTCCAGGTCCTTTAGGACAAAGACAATCTCGGCCTTCCAAGGAGACCAGTTGCTAGCTCCGGCTAGCCTATCCTCTACTTGCATCTGTGATGCTGACATAACTGCCCACTGCACTCACTCTGATGTTGCAACTGCAAAGGAACGTTGCCTCACTCCTATCAACACAAGTGTGAAAAGAGGCAGTCGAACAACAACCTCACTCCTAGCAATATAGGTGTGAAAAGAGGTCGTAAAAAAAAAATCAGCCTCACTCCTAGCAAGTAGATGTGAAAAGAGGCTGATCAAACGTCCACCAACCGTCCTACAACTTTACTCTAAAATTCTGCAAACAAGCTACCACTAAACATTGTCAATGGCTGTCCACAAAATCTGCCCAAAAGCTGTCTAGGACTCTCCACAAAATGCTGTCCAAAAATCAGCAAAAATCAGCCACCAAGGGCTCTGATACCATGAAGATTTTCTGAGGTCCTAACAGGCTGCCATCTAGGTCTGTCTTTGACCTCAAGATGGCTCTAAGTTTCTGCTGTCACACACTTGTTTGCTGTTGTTTTAAATCAGCAATCTGATCAGGAACTTCACTGCTATTTTAGTTACGGTTACATAGGCTTTTAGGTGCTCTAGAATGTAGTTTTAGTCACCAACAAGTTAGCACATGCATACCATAAAATATGTAACACACCTTTAGATCTTTACTGCTGAAATAATGTTGTTCTAAACTCTAGCATACATGAAAATGAACACAAGTATTTTGGGTCAACATGACCCTGGATAAAACCCACCCGGGGAAAACCAGTTTGGAATATAAGTCTATATATGTGGAGAAAAGAAGGTGGAATACAACAAGTACATGAAACAAATGAACATGATACAATAGCAGCTTCTCTCAAGCTGCAATACAAGTCCAAGATGAAAGATGCGCCCAAGTATGGTGCACCCTCCTCAAATGTTGTCCAATCCACTGAAATGAAGCGCCCTTGCTCCTTGAAGCTTTGGTGAAGAAACCCTTGCACACAAACAAGCCTTAGAGTGCTTCCTGTAACGGTCTCCCATGACACCAAGCGAGCGCATGCGCTCCTTGGGCAGATTCAGCGACGAACAGACAAAGAGCACAAGGGAGCGATTGATTGGGCGAACGAAGACGTTTGGGTGTGAAAAGGAGCACCATGGGCCCAGGATGGTGAAGCGCGACACCAAGGGGGCACACACCTTACTTGCCTTAGAACAATTGACGGAGACTTGGGTTATGTTTGGGCAAGGGCGAGGCGACTTAGGAGCATGCCCAAGGAGTGGACTCGTCTGCCCTCGACAACATGGGTGTGTCGAAGAGGTTGGACGACCCCATCAACACACTCAAGAGGAGTCACGACAATCAGCACAAAGAGCGCACAAAGGAAAAGGCATGTGCCCAAGGATGGGGCGCACTGATCCAAGAGACGAACGGTTGATGAGCACGCGAGCTTTGGATGGGTGCACCGGGTCCACAGAAGGGCGCAACAAGCTGGTTGAGAGTGGGTTCGCGAAGGGGTGCGACACTCCCAAGAGATGCATCATTTCGCACAACTGGCCCTTGGAGCTCCTATAAGAGCAAGGGCCCACCACCAAGAGGAGCCATAGAGCATTTTTGGCAAGAGATTTGGAGAGCAAGTCTGCGATAACGAACCGAGGCAGAGTTGCCAAGATGGAAGACAAGTAGCCAAGAGTTTAATGTTTTTGGGGATTTGGGGGATTTTGGGGAAGTCTGGAAACGCAAATCCCTGGAGGCATGTGTGAGGCAGAACCGAAATCTGTGTTAGCTTGGTGAAAATTTGCAAAAATGAAACAACATCAAGTCTACGGTTGTGGGCACGTTTGAGGTGCACCACAAGAAGTTGTGAAGACAGTTGCGGCAGAGAGTCTTGTGGTGACAGATCTATTCTTGAGTGTCTTGGTGAGGTGAGGCGAGTCGTTTGACTCCGCCCTATTGAAAACTAAGCCGGTAGTGCTCATTTGTAACTGCTTCGCAATAACAAAGATTTAGCCCGGTGTTAGGTACAATTTGTGCCGCCCGAACTATTTTTGTGTTTGTCTTTGTTTTTGTTCCGCGATTGTTCTCTTGTTCATGGATGCATGCTTAAATAAGACTAAGTGTTAAATTGTGTTAACAATTGTCTAAGTAAGCAAGAGTTGCATTAGAGTAGGAGTGTGAATCGTCGATAGCCTAAAACAGAGTATGGGTATGCTCTAGGTGAAAAGGCATAGTCTAGACAAAGTATTCTTGGTGTGCCAAGCAACCAAGTGAGAACCGTCTCGGTTTAGCACACCCTCAAGAGATGAACGATCGCAAGACCCGTTCGAGTGTCCTGTGTGGTCGTGACAGGTGATATCAGAGCAGATTTGGCTCTTCACCACTACTGCAATCGAAACAGTGGTGGGGAAAGGACGCACTTGTTGGTGAAGCAGTTTACGCAGGCTTGGTGAAGGGTTCGACAGACTGAGTGCAGACTCAGTGGGTTGTGATAGGGACGAGTTGCTGACAAAATTCGTGCCTTGTGGGCAGAACTGGGCGCTCTCCTTGAGCAGGCTAAGCACAATTATGAGGATGAACTAGGCACTTGGGCAAGGCAGGACGGTCTCAGGGTTGTCATAGACCCGACCGCAGAAATAACCACAGAGTTGAACACAGGGGCAGTTGGCCGCAGACCTTGGTGAACGATTCGACAAGGTGAGTTGTTCCATCACGGGTGGTTTGAACCCAGTCTTAGGTACATACGCAGACCAAGAGCGAAGTTTGTGAGGGTGAACAGAGCACTTGGGTGTGTAAATGAATGCAGGAGTCATTGGACTTGGGACAATGAGGAGGAGTTGCACGGAACTCTTGAACAGGCCAAGTGACAAAGGTCAAGCAGCGAAATGGACGGTGCAAGTGACAAAGCTTGGAAGGTCGAGAGGGACAATGCAACTCAACGATTCGAGAAACTCCAAGAGGCCTTGGAGAGGATGGACAAATTTGACGCACACGTGAAGTCTAAGATCAGCAAACTAAAGGCATTGGTGGAAAAGACTGAGACTTTGGTGTCGGCTCCGTTGGGAGCACTCAAGGAGGAGAGCATCCAACATGAAGGCAGCGCAACAACGAAGGATCAACCTAGACCCCTCGTGAGGAAAGGTATGTTGATTGAGTGTTACCTTTGTTCGCAAAATCATTTTATGAGGAACTGTCCAGTGCAAGGAAAGTTGGCTTTGTTGGTTGAGGAGGAGGCTCGACTCACACCAACAACGAAGGAGTCATAACCCTTGGCAGAGGTGGTTCAAGTGCAAAAACCAATGGAAGAGATGAACGAAGTCATGGAAATGTTGGTGGAACGCATACAAGAATTCAAGACAAGAGGCCAAGGACATTTTTTGCAAGATGAAGCAGTTGAAGGACTCTGCTTTGTGAACACAACGGTAAGTGGGTTGAAGATGGCAGCTTTGGTTGACACTGGGGCAACACACAGTTTTGTGAGTGAACAAGTCATGAAGTCTCTTCATCGCAAACCTGAGAGTTGCACTGGAACGTGCAAAGTGTTGAAGTCAACAATGATGTTGGTGACTGGGGGTTGTTCGTTTAGCACCATTCAGAGTTGGGGAGTGGTTTGGCAGCTAGGATCTGTTGGTAGCTCCATTGGAAGATCATGAGATGATCTTGGGTTTGGACTTCCTCAAACTTGCCAAAGCAGCTCCACTCATTCACGAAAGTCGCTTAGTATTCTTGGACGAGGCCAGAACACCTAGCACACCCTTGACGACGAAGAGGAAGCTCGGGAGGACGTCTAGGATCTCAGTGATCAAGTTGATGGAAGGAATCAGTGGGAGCATTGATGAGCCTTGCAGCATGACACATCAGCCATAAGTCATCCATACCACAGCATCTCTAAGTAGTTTGGGGCAAGAAAAGCAACAACAAACGGTGACAAAGACTTCGGTGAAGATAGCCATGGGGAAGGTTGGTCAATTGGGGAACCTGCAAAACCATGAACGTGGGTGCAAAAGAGAGTTGGACTCTTCACTTGCCATGGAGCAAGAGGAACATCACCAAGTGAGTAGTCATAAACAGCAGGTTAGGGACATTGTGGAAGATCGAACAGCAGACTTACCCACGGCAGAAACTCCAAGAGTTGAGCCGAGACAGTGCGTGGAGACACTTACTCAACTAAATTTGGAGTCAAATGTGGAAGAGGTAGGAGACGAAGACCAACATCTAGCAGTGAATGTGAAATTTTGTAGGAAGGCCATGGGGATATACGACTTTCAACTTGCTACAGAACGACTTGAAGAGTTGGGATGCACACCAAAGGAAGTTTGTTTGGTCATGCGATACTTGCGCACAGAACATAAGTCGGACACGATGTATACCAATAGCCTTGGTGGTGGCTATTGGGTACATTCTGCCTGCGAAACAAAGAAGATGGGGACATGCTGTCGAGAGCAAGCAGCATGTATGGTGATGCCTAGTGGAGGCGTCACCGAAAGACTCAAGCAGGGAGGTTGCACAACAAGATGTGAATTGTGGAGGCAACTTACGAAATTGTGTCAAGGGGCAGGACCTTGTCCAGAACCGAAGGGATTTGGCTAAGTGAGAACAGGTTGAGAACTGCAGTGGGCGACTCAACAAGACCAAGAGGGGTTGGACAGGATGACGATGAGGCAGACAAAAAAGAGTTTGTTGGATGTGGAGACGTGCATTCTCTAGCGACGAACACGACAGTTGGACTAATCACCCAACCAATTCAAAACTTGAGAGAATCCAATGTACATGACACACAAACGACAAAGTCAAAGTATCAAAGCCATCATGGGTTAAGAGCATCCGGCACTTAGGCGCACTTAGCAGAACATCCTAAGGAGAGTTTGCCTTGACGACAACAATTGAGGAAGCAACAATCGTTGAGTGGTGACGAGATTCAGTGTTGGGCAAAGACGCCATGGAAGTCGACGGATGTTGTTGAGGACGGCAACAACTTGGAGTGGGGGAGGATGTAAGGGTCTCCCATGACACCAACGGAACGCGCACACTCCTTGGGCAGATTCAACAACGGGCGGATGAGGAGCACAAGGAAGGGAGCGATCAGTTGGGCAAACGAAGACGTTTGGGTGTGAGCAGGAGCACCACGGACGCACGATGGTGAAGCGCGACACCAAGGGGGCACACACCTTACTTGCCTTAGAATGATTAACGGGGACTTGGGTTGCGTTTGGGCAAGAGCAAGGCGACTTGGGAGCATGCCCAAGGAGTGGACTCGTCTGCCCTCGGTAACATGGGCGCGTCGAAGCGGTTGGACGACCCCATCGGCACACTCATGAGAAGTCACGACGATCGGCACAACGAGCACACAAGGCAAAGGGCGCACGCTCAAGGATGGGGTGTGTCGGTCCAAGAGATGAATGGTTGATGGGTGCATGGGCTTTGGATGGGCGCACCAAGTCCACGGAAGGGCGCAACAAGTTGGTTGAGTGTGGATTTGCGAAGGGGCGCGACACCCCCAAGAGACGCATCGTTTCACACAAGTGACCCTTGGAGCTCTTATAAGAGCAAGGGCGCACAACCAAGAGGAGGCATAGAGCATTTTTGGCAAGAGATTTGGATAGCAAGTCTAAGGCAATCCTGCGATAATGAACTGAGGCAAAGTTTCCAAGATGAAAGAAAAGTAGCCAAGAGTTGGACGTTTTTGGGGGGTTTGGAGAAGCCTGAAAACGCAAGTCTATGGAGGTATGTGTGAAGCAGAACCGAAATCTGTGTTAGCTTGGTGAAAGTCTACGAAAATGAAATGACAACAAGTCTACGATTGTGGGCACGTCTGAGGTGCACCGCAGGAAGTTGCAAAGATAGTTGCGGCAGAGAGTCTTGTGGTGACAGATATGTTCTTGAGTATCTTGGTGAGGTGAGGTGAGGCGAGTCGTTTGACTCTGCCCTATTGCAAACCAAGTCGGTAGTGCTCATTTGTAACTGCTTCGCAATAACAAAGACTTAGTCGGGTGTTAGCTACAGTTTGTGCCACCCGAACTATTTATGTGTTTGTCTTTGTTTTTGTTCCACAGTTGTTCTCTTGTTCATGGATGCATGCTTAAATAAGACTAGGTGTTAAACTATGTTAACAATTGTCTATGTAAGCAAGAGTTGAATTAGAGTAGGAGTGTGACTTGTCGATAGCCTAGAACGAAGTATGGGTATGCTCTAGGTGAAGAGGCGTAGTCCAGACAAAGTATTCTTGGTGTGCCAAGCAACCAAGTGAGAACTGTTGCGGTGTCGCACCGCTTCCAAATTCAAACTTCGATTGTTTGAATTAAAACTGTAAATGCATCATTTGTTTCAAGGATATACTAAATGGGATCTTTTTATGCACTAACCCAAACATATATGGAAAATTTCAAGCATGTATTACACAATAGAAACTATGAAACAAAAAATATAAACTATGAGAAAAATATGAAATGGTGTCAAATAAGTACAACTTTAGAAAGCACACATTAAGGAGGAGAAAAGGGAGTGCCTTGAATTTAAAATAATGATTTGGTAATAGGTACAAACATTGATTAAAAAATGAAGCAAATGCATAGCAAAATCCAAAATTCTAGTTGGCGACATGGCTTTTATGACTTACAAAATATACAAGTCACCTCGGGATTATGATCTTCTGCCTGGAATTATCACATTCCCCCAATTGGGCAGTCAACTGCCCATCACTAGATTTCTGTCTTTGGCCTCAAATGTTAGGGGAGGTCATGTTTGTAGCACCCAAGCATTCCCTCAGAATTATCCAGCCTGGTCCACTCAGTCCCAGCCATTCCCTAGAGGACATTCTTAGACTCTGCATTGGTACCTTCGTTGTGATTGATGATCATGAAGATAGCCCCTCCACTTCTACTTCCAGTGCAAAATAGTGGCTTCCTTCTCTTATAATTATCCTCCTCTTGCATAGTGATATACTATCTTCAGTCCATTTTAGGATTTACCTTCCAAGTTTACCCATTTATAGTCTCTATTTTTATTTTTATTTCTTTCTACATGTAGGAGTTGCCTTTGGCACTCCCACATTGCTATTGTGACTTGTACTTTCTTGTCCCATTGACCCTTTTTGGTCACTTCTGAACATCAAAAAGAATTCTCTATTTCTAATATCTTCTGCCTGTTTAACATTAACTTGTCATAACTTTCACACTATATTCATATATTCGTTATAACTTCCAACATGCTTATTACAACAAAAATCTATTCACACAAGATGCACTCTCTTTTCAAGTTCACCCCATTTTCCACCAATGCCACATGAGTACTTCAAAAATTGACGAAGGGAGATGTTACAGCCTGAGTCTCTAGACATCTTACATCCCTTGGAAGGAAAGCATGAAAACCAGCACTTGGAAAGCCAGGGAAGTAAATATTCTTAAGGATTGGAACACATTTACTAGAGAAGAACAGCAACTTCTGTTTTTGAAGATGAAGGCCAAACATTTATGAGCTCCAAGAGAAGGAAAATTCTGTCAACGGTGACTTGCCAAGTTGGTGAAAGTGCGGTGCTGTTAATGCCCCCACCAAGGTTTGTCTCTCCACTGAGATGATTGTGCTTGTGGTTTTGCTCTTGTTAGTTGTACACCAGTACCTGCAATAGCGGTTGGGGCCAGGTGCAAGTCCTGGGAATCTTTGGTAGAATATATACCCCTCAGTGCTCACCCTATACCTCTTCATAAAGTATTCCAGTTGGAATGCTGTTAGTTGCACCGAGTCCTAGATGGAGTTAGGCACACTAGCCGCATCATAGTGGAAACCAGTCAACAACAACAACAAAAAATATGTTGAGTCTCTTTCATTCAACCAGATTATGATTTGAATTTGAATTATCAGTTACCTCCTAGCTCTCCATCTCCAGGTGGATCATCATACAAGCTAATCATTTGAATGATGTTAAATAGCACATTAATGAACCAGATACCATGCAGAAAAAAAGACAACAAATATTGTTCTGTTAAAAAGCAAAAGAATACCTGTACTAGAAGATTGGTTCGATGATGCTCCATAGAAACAGTAACAGCAACCCATGCAGCATGTCCCATAGTAGAATTCAAGGCCCTGACAAGAGAGCCAATAGCTGTAAAACCCTGAATCTGCACCTCAGAACTGCTAAGAAATTCTTTCATGGCAGCAATTATGAATGCAAAAGCATCATCACATAGAGATTTTGAGGTCACTGAAGACAGATGAGCCGAGAGCGCACGCAATGCTGCTGAAAGAAAAAGCAACACATTTGTCAGATAGATCTAAACCAGGCAATCAACTCCTCTGTCCTTGCACAAACAAAATTCTAATGACCATCATAGAATGGATCAATTTTAGCCTATCCCAAAATCAGTGCACCTTAAAATCTGTAGCAATATTAATATGCAATACGAATCAGTGTCAAACAGATGAGACCACAATATCATGAACAAAAAGCAGAAGTGATATCTTGTTATATTTGATCATCTGCATAAATTTTAAAAGCTACTGACCTGCAATCGTAGACTCCGAGTCAATGTTCCGTGGATGAAGAACCTGTAATATACCCTTGACTGCCTTCTCTGCAAGCATGGGTACAGTTGCAGAGTAAGCAACAGCTGCAAGAGCAGAGATTGAGCTAGCAGCTGACTCAGCCCCAATTTCATTGTATGGCTGATTGCTCAAACTCGTACCACCAACCTGAGACTTACAAGTTCCATTGTTAACAGCATCAGAGAAAGACAAGATTCTAGATTTTGGGGCAACCATTCCCTGATCTTTTGAGATAGACTGAATCCCAGACTTTGAGGCTGTTTGAACTTTATACTCCTCACCCTCTGTCAGAGGTTTCCGAAGTTCCTTGTTAAGGCATGAAGCAACTGCATTTTGAACTGAAGAGTAGCCCATGCATGTCTCACTAGTGCAAGGAGGCAATATATAAGCCAAACAGTCCAAGCACCACATAAGCATGGAAAAAATATCTTGCAATGGCTGCAGAATCTCAACAAATGCTTCCGTTAATGCAACATACATTTCTGCTCGGAGTGACTTTCCCCGCCGTTCACTTCCTGCAATAATAGAACCCCGAGTTCTTGAACACCCTTTCCCTTGCAAAACAACATTAAGCAATCTCTCAAGCACAAAGCAGCCCGCAGACACTACATCAGTAAGACCTGCATCTTTGCTGAATGACAAGACACTAGGACCCTGAGTTACCTTCTCATCTGCAGCAATCCTTTTTTGTTCCCCTCTGCAAGCCTTTCTGGTCATATCCTTAAAAGCCGTGCCATCAAAGCTCAATTTAATCGAACAATTTCCCTCTGTCTCATCCTGATGTTCACTCTGTTCACTCTGTTCACAATATTTTTGGCACTCACTGTTCTCCGTTAATCCTCCCATGTGGCAACTATCCCCTTGAGATGCTTCAGTCAATCTTGCATTGGATTCTGATATCTGTTCCTTTAACTTTCTGTTTATAGTGGCTGTTGGGCAAGGTGCACAAAAGGCATCAGTGGTAAACTTCTTGCTTGATAAGGATGCCTCTAGATTTTCCATGACTAGTTTTGAGCCATCAACTCCAGACACCAATGACCCATGCACAGAAAGATCACTTTGATGTTGCCCTAAAACTGGATTACCTCCACTGGCCAGCTCGAAGGAATTACTTGATTGGAGTTCTGCAACACCGTCTACCTTATTATTGTCCAACTTTATGATGGTGGACGGCTCTGAATTACTAGTACATCTAGCATCTAAAGTGCCAGTAGGGGGAATGCCATTTCGTAATGCCCCACTTTGCTCTGCCATCTTCAAACGTCCCTCTCCTGATGCTCCAGCACACATAACCCATGTACTCTCCTGAACAGTATCCATCACCTTTTGAAGTTCAGACGATGAGCTTAGAAAGGTCTCAGTTGATACACAGGGATCACAATCACTTGTGTCGGAAATCATTTCCTCACTTTCTGATAGATCCTCCTCATCGAGGCCTTCTACAGTCCTTTGCCGCTTTCTTCCTACTTCAGAAGCAACGTTGCTTGCTATGGGAACAAACTCAGTGTTCCGAATCAAAAAAGAGGTATCTTTCAAGTGCACACTTTTATTGCTATTACAAGTGGTCTCTGCCGGTGAATCCAGAGGAAGAGATGGTTTCCTTTCTCCTCCTGATATTGAATTGGCTATCCCTGCATCTGATTTGATTTTGAATATTCCAGACTTGGCATCTTCGCTTGTATCCATGAAGGGCTTTTGAAGAGAATGATATCTGAATAGCTTCAAAGTGGATGCAACTGCACGTGCTCCACCAGCAGAAACCACAGTAGAGGCTGAAGACAAAGAATTAAGACACTCACCAAGTTCTTGGAGCAACCTCTCTGCAGTATCAGCATCTCTAGACTTGTTTGCATCTTGTAAGCCTTTTACATACTCCAAAAGAATATGCTGGGGCACAGAATCTTGTGTTTGGGCAATGAAATTTTTACCACAGTTTGAATTGCTACGTTGATCCAAAGATGGAGGTGAATGAGAAACAAAGGCCTTTGCAGCACTGTGAGAAGTTGAACTGGATTCAATGGAGGCCTCCAAAAGAGGATAACAACAAGAAGGGCAACATGACATACAGGAACCTTGTTTGGGCAAAAGGCAGTCTGATATGAAAGATGAGGATGGGGCAGGGGAATCCTCTGCCACAGATTCATCCATGAAATCAGAAAGATCTGCAGATGAGCAAACTGTAGCAAGGGAAAGCTCTGAAATAGCAGTCTCAATTTTGCACTTTCCCTTGGCAAGGGATCTTCTAGACAACCTACCTAATGATGTACGTTTTGGCATGCTTGATAACATTCATAAAGACCTGATTTTCAGAAAAATTATACAATTTGTGTCAAATATGTAACAATTAGGCCTGTAAAACATGTATTTTACATAATAAATCCTGTAAAACCTTGCTATAAGAAATTTTCCAGGACTCAAAGGCAAATAAAAGAAACTCAGTAAAGGCAAAATGGGCAAGCGAGGTACCTTACGAAACTGTAAATAGCAAAAAGACCACTAGCATGAACCATGCTGCCTCGCTTCCATAACTGTATCGCAAAATTAATCAAATATAAATTTCTCTAACTTAGCAGAAAAACTACAAATTACAATACATAACCAAGAAGATGGGAAGAAGAGACATGAATGAAGGACATAATATAATAAAAAATCAAATATGTTTGTTCAGCCTTCATTCTAAAAAAAATTCTTTAAAAACATATAAGGAACTAGCTTTCTTCTGAAAGAAGGAAGAAAGAAAGCATAAAGACATACTATCCTTCAGTTTCAGTATTTGGCGTTGTTCTAAATAAGTATAGAGTTGTTCTTTCCTTAAGGGCCAGCCAAGGAAATAAGTAATTTAAGGTAAAGGGAATCAGTAATGTTTATATACTGCTTTTTGCTTTGGATTGTTGTTCTTTCCTTAAGGGCCAGCCAAGGAAATAAGTAAGTAATTTAAGGTAAGGGGCATCAGTAATGCTTATACACTGCTTTTTTCTTTCGATTAAATCCGTTCAGATGCCCAAAAAAGGTGCTTTACAATGGAAAACATTGCATCAAGGAAAAAAACACAACAACAAAAACATAAACTGTGTTTTCCCATAAAGATATTATATATGACAACCCAATCCAAGATTCTATCACAAAATTCCCTCCACTCAAAGAAAATAATGAAGAGAGACTCAAGAGTCAAAACAAAGTGTAAAACAAGAGGAAATGTTTTTCGAGAGTCAAAATGGATAAAAAACTATTGTTCACAGTGCATCAAAATACAATCAAGAACTATTGCAGCCCCAAATAGGACAGCCCAAATGAAGCATTTAGACTTAATTTTGCAGACAACACAATATTCCCTCCAAACAGAAAATTAGAATTGAAAATATTACAAACAGAAATTGCACCAAAAAAGCAATGTTACAGGGGGACGCACGCCCCAGGGTGGGAGCATGCCCCCCTCACTCCCCGCATTTTCAGGACAGGGGAACCCCATGTGAAACGTTTCCCAACACTCCCCCCTTCAGGGACGCACGTGAGAAAATGTTTCACCCAAACAGGGAAAAACTTTCCCTTTTAGTGGGATGACTGGGTGCTCCCCCCCTGAAATTCTCCCAACAGCCTTGGAAAAAAGTCTAAAAAAAATTTAAAACATAAAAACCCTAAACCCTAATTCACCTAACCATAACACTTTATAAAGCACATAAATCATGATTTTAACAACATACTTGCCAATGTGAATATTTATTTCTTGATTCATCATTCATGTTTGCGATTGATTCATATTTGAAAATACAAATGTCATTGTTTTTTATATATTTTAATTTTAATTTTTTTAGGATTTCAGACAGCATCCCCTATGCAGGGGACCCTGACATTCGCTAAAATTTGGGGGGTGTTTCCACATGTCTCCCAAAAGCACTTCCTGATTCCCGCATCCCACAAACTTGGTGGAAAATTGCAAAAAAGTTGGAAATTGAGAACTGCTCATTGAGAAGAATGATATAAAGGTTAAAGTAGCATCTACAAGATGACAACCTAGACAAACAACACAAAAAATCCTGACATTGTCCCAGTTGGTCGTACCTAATGGGAAAAGATAAGCACTGCAGAAGCAAAGAACAAATCTGCTGTGAGATAAAAAATTTAATTTTAAATGAACCTTTCTGAAAAGGACAAAATGCAAGCGGTATGGACCAGAAGATTTTGCCAAGTTCCAATAGCTAGAATGATAAAATACTACAGGTACTCTTCGTTCCTATAGAGAAAAAAACAGCACAAAGATGAACAAGATTGTTTTCCAAAATCATATGGCTAGAACTGCACAACAAGCCCGTTCAAACACACAACTAGTGTACTGAAAGAAATACTTCTAGTCAAAGTGAATTTCTATGTGGTACATTCGCAGGCCAGGGATATGTTGAACAAATCCGGGGAGGATAATTGCAGGTTGCTATCATATTTACAATTGGAATCCCAAAATACACTTGTGCATTCTGCGCATACCATAACCGACTCCATACCTAGACTGGATGATGAGATGAATAACATACTGAGTTTAGGGGTAAGTTGCGTAAGGGGAACTACCTAGTTGTGTATAAACCTGAGGATTTGTCACAATCGAGATGACCATCGTTTTCTTCAAAAGGGATAAGTAGCTGCAATGCCCAGCACTACCCAACTGACAGGAAAGCAAAGTGCGCGCGCACATACTGTGGCCCAAAATACAGCAAGGCGACATCTAAAACCTAAAATTCTGTGAGACCCAAATGCAAAGAATAGTATGGAAACACACAGCGCTTTTTTGCAAGCAATATGGAGAAGAGAATACACACATTTTACCCCGAACCAACAAAGCCCATAATTCCAAAACCTAAAGTAACATCACACACAACTGGCATAGCAATGCAATAATAAAAGTACAGAACTTGCAGACTAACAGGAGCATACACCCACACGATGTAAAACATGTGCAGTGCAGAAGAGGCAGTGCAACATGCCTACAGACCCAAGACAATACAGTTCAAATCAAGGCAACAGTCCCAACCCTCGAGCTCCTCTGTTTTTATCGAAATCTAAGATAATGTATGATTACAGAAAATGCAATGCTAGAAAAAATATAACTAGAGAGAGAAAGAGAAAGAAACCTTGCTGGGGGTACGGCAGTCCATTAGAGGAGCGCCCCGAGTGAGCTAGTGCGTGCCATGGCCCTTCGGACATGGAGTGATGCATTGAAATTGACAGTATAGAACGTTGTGGGTGTCCTGCAGACTTTGAGAATTTTGGATTGAGGACGAGAGGAGGCGGGAGAAGCTGTTTGTCGCGACTATGGACAGTATAGCCTTCACTCATTCATTCACCCTATCAAACCCAACGCAAAAGGGGATTCTATTGTATATTTGAGCTATTGCCATATATATTGAATTGAAGTGTTTTTAAGGCTCGAGGCTAAGATGTTTTTGGAGAACTGGTGCCAAGTGACATCTTCCTCAAATTAAAAATTTAAAAACATCATGCCCAATTATTTTGGGCTTGAGGAAACTTCAAGTCAAATAGTGCAAGGAGAAAAGGGCCCGAACTTTTTGTTCATTTCTCCTGACTTTATGATTTGGTTACGTGGCAGAGGGAGCGGAATTAACTTCTTATTCTCGAGGTGTTTGTCATGTGTGGAGAGGATACCTAGTTTATACGGGTGGTCCTTTTGACCTTATCCTATCTAGAGTCGGGAATGTGAATATCACGTGTTTGCCATAACATACGTATAATTTTTTATTAATAAATGTTGATTTTCATTTATTCCTAAAGAGCTATGGATATAAGAAAGGTGATAATTTTAATTTTGTAACTTGTTTGATACCTATTTTGCATAAGAAAAGTGATAATTTTAATTTTGTAACTTGTTTGATACTTATTTTGCATAAGAAAGGTGATCATTTTAATTTTGCAACTTGTTTTATTAATTTTTGTGGTTTTTGAGATAAATATTTTTTGTTTTAGTGTTTAAATGTTTTATGTTTTGGTTTTGTTTGTTGTAATTTGGTAATATAAATATGCACAAAATCATATTTTTTTGTTATTTAAATTGTATTTATGAATACAGAAATGGATTGAGCATGTTGAAAAACTAACCACTCAAATCTGCAGATTCAACAATTTCTCACTAGATTTTGGGCAAAATCAAACAGAAAATAGTCAAAACGTAGAACGTTTAAACTACGGCTGTTGGAAAAGAGGATAATCTCATCCAAAATCCTCCCTAAATTGACATATGATCATAAGCCCATTCTCCTTCAACTGGAAGAGGAAGAAAACCTTGGCCCAATACCTTTCCATTATAACCCACTTTGGATAGAAAAGGAAGGCTTCTTGGAAACAGTTAACTCGGCTTGGACCACTCCAGTAACAAGGTCTCCCAGCTATGTGTGGGAACAGAAAATAAAGGCAACAAAGCACGCCTTAAAAGAATGGATTAAAAATCCAAATAACGCCCCCTCGAGTCACAAAAGAGAGATTGTTCAGCAATTAACAGACCTGCAAATGGAAATGGAGAACAAGGATATTACCAATCAAGATTTAGAGAAGGAACAAGCTACCCAATTCAATTCCTTTCGTGCTTTCCGTCAAGAAGAAGAGTACTGGAGGCTTAAATCTCGTAGCTTGTGGCTAAGAGTTGGAGATCGTAATACCTCTTTCTTCCACCGGCAATATAGAGCCCGAATCTCTAGAAACCATATTTCTGAAATTGCCTCTGCAGATGGGTCGATTTGCAAAGGTTTAACATAGCTTAAAGAGGCAGCAGAAATTCATTTTAAGAATCTTTATAAAGAAGATGGAGTTGATTGTGAGGAGGCCACCACATACTTTCTCTCACACATCCCCTCTCTGGTGAGTAAGGAATACAACTATGCCCTCATGAAGCCTTTTACAGAGGAAGAAATTTGCAATGTTATTTGGTCTATAGAGCCTGACAAAGCCCCGGGGCCAGATGGCTTTTCAATCAATTTCTATAGAAATTGTTGGGAAATAATCAAGATTGATTTGCTAAGAATGATAAAAGCATTCCAACAAAAAGCCAAAGTTGGAGGTAGCGTTAACTCCACATTTCTAGCTTTAATCCCCAAAGAAGCGAATTCGGGTGCCTTCGACAGATTCAGGCCTATCTCACTGTGCAACACTTCTTACAAAATCCTCTCAAAGCTCATGGCAAACAAGATTAAGCCTCTGCTTGGGAAGCTCATCTCCCCCGCTCAAAGTGGTTTTGTTAAAGGGAGACACATTCTGGACAATGTAATACAAGTGCAAGAAAGGGATGCTCATAAAACTCGATATGACAAACGCTTTCGACCGGATAAAACTCTCATTCCTTTACAAAGTCCTTCTTTCCTTTGGTTTCAATTCAGAACTTGTTAATTTAATTAAAGCTTGCACTGAGAAGCCTTGGATAGCCCCGCTAGTCAATGGCAGGCCAACTAAGTTTCTCCAAGCCTCGAGGGGTCTAAGGCAAGGTTGCCCCCTCTCTCCCTTCTTGTACACCTTAATGGCAGATTCATTAAGCAAAAAGCTAACTGTTGAAAAGAAAGTTGAGACTGTCCCAGGCATTAGGTTGGTGAAAGGCTTAGAACCAATCAATCACGCCTTATTTGTAAATGACTCCCTTTTGTTGGGTGGAGCCTCCATAAGGATAGCTCAGACCTTAAGTAATATCCTTCAAAGTTTTTGCAGAATCTCTGGAGCGCTCATCAACAAAAAGAAAAGTTCAGTGTAAGGGTGGAAAGTCGACCAACAAACTATCCAGCGAATTGCCCACTTCCTAGGATTCTAGGGCTATGCCCCATGGGAAAAAATAAAATACCTCAGACTTCCCTTAACTCTGGGATCCAATAAATCATCGTTGTGGACAAAAATAATAAGCAAAATCAAGTCCAAAATAGCAGCTTGGGGAGGAAAGTGGCTCACAACTACAGGAAAACTTACTCTTATAAAATCGGTCCTCTCTTCCTTTTCAGTCTACCAGGCATCCTTCCTTTTGGCTCCAAAGGCTATCCTGGTACAAGTTTCAAATATGATCCGAGACTTTTTGTGGCGAGGAGGAAAGGGCAATCAAAAGAAAATTCATCTTGTTAATTGGGAAACTGTCAAACGCCCAATCAATGAAGGAGGTTTACAAATTAGAGATCTCAGTCATGCCAACATAGCTTTAGGTGGCAAAATTATTTGGAAACTCTACTCAAATTCCAGACACCCAGTAAGCCAAATCTTAAGGGGAAAATACCTCCAAGGGGAATCAATGAGAAATTTACAAGCAGAAAACACCATCAAAGGAACGTTGATATGGAACCTCTGTCGTCTTGAGATATACTTCTTCCAAACTACCTGTACTGAATCCCTAGAGATGGCAAAAAAACGTTGATATGGAGAGACAGCATCATTGGCCTCCCCCCCCCTTGAAAATTCTGAAGAAATAAAAGAAATTTGTGAGTAGCTTACTCAGTGCGATTTCATTAAGTTAGTAGACATCTCCTCTTGGGATGCCACAGGTAATTGGTGGTCCTAAGTATTCCCTAAAATCCCAGCGCAGCGACAAAATCAAAAGACTCTACTCATAAATGTTGAAATAATGTAACTACAAAGTGTATTCTTATTATTATTTGATATATTATTCATTGGATCAATCCCCATTGTTGATTGATCATGTCAGTTATTGTAAAAGGACCAAATCCCCTTTTGCGAATTGGTCATAATATAATTGTAATAGGCAAAAGAAGAAGTCGGCCCCGGAATATATCAAAGAGGCCCCAGAATATAATAAAGGTGGTTATAACCACCCAGATTAAGAAGTCGACCCTGCCAGTGAAGAGACACTTCACACGTGCCAGATTAATATAAATAAGGAGGCTAGCGCCTCACTTAGATACACCTCACTTGTTCATTGAGAAACAAGTTACGGAGCTGCAGTTGGAGAAGAGAGAGAGAGAGAGGCGCATCTTTAGGACAGGACTTTTTGTATTAGCTTGAGTTATCTGTTGGCATTGTATTGGCTATCTATAATAAGGAAGTTTTGATGGGTTTTCTTCCCCTAGAGGGTTTCCCAGGATAAATGTTGTGTCTCTTGTGATTGTGTATTTCTTAGTGATCTTATATTATGCTATTGTTATCTATTGAAATGCAAAGAACTATAATAATGGCTTAAATATTAACATGGTATCAGAGCCAAGCTAAAGAAAGCATCTTTCACAAGAGTGAAAAACGTCATTGTTGTCGTACATGCAAATTAAGGCTTTTTTATGGTGAAGCTTTTCAGCCCTTAAACCATCTAGAAAAGTGTGCCCTCCCCCAAGGATTATTTTGGCACTCTCAGCGCACCTTTTCAGTGGCTAGATCTCCTGAAAATTGAAACCCTAGTTTCAAAAAGTACAAGAAGTACCAGAAAACCAGAGAACCAGAAGTACCAGAGTACCAGAGGTACTAGAAAACCAAAAGCACCAGTCCAGAAATCCGCAGATCAAATTTTGAGGGGTAAAAGTTGGATTTTCTTAGATCCAAGCACACCAGGCTACTCGCCTCAGCCAAGCGCATCTCCTGGTAAGTTCAGAATTTGATTTTGAGCATTTTCATTTTTTGGTCATTTTCCTAGCTCCAGGTAAAAGATGTCTGCAAGCACAAAACTTGCTGACAAACTGGAAGGCATGGAAAACTTTTGTGCCTGGAACTATAGGATCGGCCTGATCCTTGAAGAGAATGACCTAGCAAGATTCGTCAAAGAAGAAGTACCGGAACCCGACGATGCTGCAGAAAAAGCCAAGCATCTAAAGGACACGATCAAGGCCAAAAGAATCATTGC
>ML780347.1:465390-478489 GCA_009831015.1 Picea engelmannii
GTGGAATTGCCTTAAAGACCTGATGATGTCGTCCCAATAAATTATTGATCTATGTATGGTATTGTTGTTGACCTTTCGAATCATTCTGAGTAGTGATCAAACATTTTGCGGCATATGCTACCTCCCCATGTCTAAATATCCTCTCCATCCTCTTGGATGAAACTGTCCTGGGTGCTCCCATCGACATACCTCTTAGAACAACCTTCTTCCCATCCTGATCTCTGAATCCCATTTCCAAGATTTGGTAGTTGGTAGTGATTTTTCCCAAGGTAATCATCCACTGAACGCCTAACACCACATCTGTGTCCGATAGGTCAACCACATAAAATGTGTCTCTCACTATGTAGTTGCCTAACTTAATCTCTAAGTTTGGAACTCTTTCTAGACACTCCACTGTGTGGCCATCTGCTACTGCAACATCAAACCCCTCAAACTCCTTTGTCTGAAGTGCCTGTCTCGATACTAGTGAAGCGTCGATGAAGTTATGGGTGGCCCCACCATCTGTCAGGGTGATTGTCCGTTGCCCCTGAATAATCCCTCTGATATGGAGGGTATCATACCTGGGAACACCAGAAAGGGTTGCTATGACACCTCCCTTTGCTATTTTCCTCATGTTAGCCTGTTATGGCGGTTGTGGAACTACTAGAGGATGGGATCCTGCCCGTGTCGGTGGTCTACGGGGAGGCTGCTCCTCCTCTGAACTAGTGGATCCATTGTCATGCTCCTCCTCCTCACTATCCACGCTATTTGTTGCTACCTCAATATAATGAATCTCTCCCTTGCCCATGCACCTGTGGCCTGGGACCCAAGGATCTCTGCAGCTGAAGTAAAGCTTCTTCCTTATAAGCTCTCGCTTAGTCTCATCATCCAACTTCTCCTTGCCCTTACATTATCTTTGGAATGGCTTCCTGTCTCGATCCCTCTAGGGCACAAATGGTTTGGAGAAAGTTTTAGTCTTTGGCACTGAGTCTGCTAGATCTCGAGTGCGAAGGATGGCATCTTGCAAAGTGGGAGGCCTATATGCCTTCACCCATCCTATTAAAGGCTCTATGATTCCTTCTGTGAATAGCATGATCAACCTGGGCTCTGATATATCTGTCACTGCCATGGCTACCCGCTGAAACTCTGTGATGAACGCCTCTGCTGTGCCAGTTTGTCTCAACTGGGCTAGATCCCTGAAGTGTATCTCGAGATCCTTCCTATCAAACCTGTCCATGAGCCTATCTGTAAACTCCCTATAGGAGGTGATGCAACTGTGACCCAATGTCACCAGTCCATGATACCACCACTCGTGTGCCTCACCCTCCAAGTGTAAGGTCACGAAACTGATGGCCTCTGTCTCGGTCATCTGGTTGAGCTTGTAATATGTGTCTAGTTTTTGTACCCAACCTCTGGCGTTGTATTTGGACGATTCGTCGAAAGAAGGGATGGTGAGTTTCTCAACTTTTCGGATGAAATCGAGGTTATGCCCCTGCTAATGTTGTGGTCCTCCCCTCTGCGACTCTCTGGGGCAGTTCCTGAGTCTGAGTCCATAGTACTCGACTAAGGTCATGTCCTGATGGAAGTCACGACCCAATGCTACGTACTCCCTCCTATACTTTGCAATGTCGTTGGCATGAGTGGGTGGCCTCTATGCTATCGGTGGCGGTGCTACTACCGGGGGTGCCCTCTGGAAACTAGGAAACAAGGGTCTGGGAATCCTACTTGCAGAGGTGTATGTGCGATATGGTGACTGGGGTCTATTGCTTGCTCCCGAGTTCCCCTGTGATGCATGCGGGACTTGTGTATCTGGGGTGCCCACTCTAGCCAATCTATCAACCACTTGTGCCAAGGACTGAGACATGGTCCGTTGACTAGCTAACATATCGTTGATAACCTACATGAAAGCTACCTCTAGATCTACGGGGGCCTTGCCACTGCCCTCTAATCGCTCATATTTGTCTCCTAGCATCCTCTCTGCCTCGTGCTAGCCTCACACTCTGTCCTTCTCTCTACTTCTCTGTGTGCCTCTTCATATTCCTCTAAGCTAGGAGGAAAAGGGGGGAAATCAGGCCTATGCCTTCTTTCCTGATGCCTGTTGTAAGTGAAATATTCATCACCTACATGTTCACGACCCTCTGGGTCTTCTGTTTCACTCATTGTATTTAGTCACATGCTGGCAGGACTAAAGCTCTGATACCATTGTAAGTTCCTGACTTGGCTAGTCTAGGAAACGTTGCTAATGTGTGTAGGATCAAAGGTTTACAACATATAAATGATCATACAAATAATAAACGCGACAAAGGACTGCAAAGTTTGTATTATGATATCTCTGTGGATTACAAAATGGCTGAATGCGGTTGAATAAACTGACAATACTCAAATAGATCAACAGAAAAAGGATCTTAGCCGGAATACAAATAAGCAACTGCGGCTGAATAAAATAACAACACTCGGCTAGATAAAAAGACAAAGGATCTTAGCCGGAATACAAATAAGCAACTGCGGCTGAATAAAATAACAACACTTGGCTAGATCAAAAGACAAAAGGATCTTAACCGGAATACAAATAAGCAACTAAAAGATAATACCTGGAATATGGGAGCACTGCAGAATCAATGAAGAATGATGGAAGACCTGGATGATCTTCCCGGTGACTAGCGTGTGTCTTTCAACACCGAAATCAACCAACTGGTGTCTTCCTCCTGGAATACACTGAATTATCTCTCCTGAGATGCACTTCTTCTCCTCAATGACAAGTCATAATCTGCATAATGATGAATTAGGTCGTTGACCCATCCTTTATAGCTTTCCAAAACCCTAAATCATGCTAAAACCCTAATTCACTGTTGATTTCCAAAACCCTAAATCACTGCTGAAACCCCAATTCATTGTTGACTTCTGTTTTTAGCTCATAATGACTTAAAAACGTTTTTAACCTTTTTTAGTTCAATGTCACTTTCCGAATACAATACCTGTGACTGGAGTGACCTCTAGTAACCCTGTTTACCCCTCTTTGGCCCTGGCTATAGTCTAACGGGGCGGTTTAGACCATTAAGCCTCATGTCTGGAGCTCCTATTTGGAAAGGGACATTACATACAACTTTAGATTACATCATGTTGTTGGCAAAGTGAAAGGATGAGTGGGTATAATAGGAACAAATATACTCCTTAACAATTCAGGCTTGATAAAATTACATTTCTAGAAGAGCTTGATAGTAAAGCAAAGAGATTATAGCAAGATGTAGGGAGTGTGGCAATAAAGCAAAGGGAGTATTATTTAGTTCAAAGGAAAATATGATATTTTTACTATCTATCTTTTCATTAGCTGGATTGACATGTCATATCTATTGAGTTTATCTACCTTTTAGTAACACTATCAATTTGTGGACAATATGACATTACCCATTTTAGAGAAGCACTATAATTTTTTTGGTTCATTGGATAACATGGCATTATCTATATGACAACTCTATAGAGTTGTTGGATGAGAGTCGCTAGAATTCCATCTATGTCTGTTGTTATCTAGTTTGCTAGTCTCCACTGCCTATCTAGGATTGAGCCCTAGGATTTGACAACAAGACTAGTCAACTACATGGTCACGATGTGCTAATTGGCTATCAGAGAACAATTGTGTGGCCTATTAATAGTTAAAATTTTTGAGGATGTCTTATTTCTAAGCTATTACAGGTGACCACTTATAGCAAGTGCAGTCTACTACTTATTGTAATCATCTACAGTAAGTATTATAATCTGCCACAATCTGTATTATAGCTACCATAATTTGTATTATAATCCAAAGCCCAAGAACATCTAATCTAGATATGAAAGTCATATTCGACACAATCACGAATAACATATTAGTGTATGCACGTGTCACATTTTAACCTTCCATGACTATTATTTTTAAACTTTATGGAGAAAACTTTGTGAACGTGGAAAAAACATTTTCAAGCAAGGTACTGGTAAAATATTTGGTTATGCAACAAGACTAGTCAACTGCATGGTCACAGTGTACTAATTGGCTATCAAAGAACAATTGCGTGGTCTATTAATATTTAAAATTTTTGAGGATGTCTTATTTCTAAGCTATTACAGGTGACCACTTATCGCAAGTGCATTCTACTACTTATTGTAATCATCTACAGTAAGTATTATAATCTACCATGATCTATATTATAGCTACCATAATTTGTGGCATAATCCAATGCCTGGGAACATCTAATCTACATATGAAAGTCATATTCAACACAATCAGAATGAATAGCAGAGAATAACATATAAGTGTATGCCCATGTCACATTTTAACCTTCCATGACTGTTATTTTTAAACTTTATGGAGAAAACATTGTGAACATGGCAAAAACATTTTCAAGCAAAGTACTAGTAAAAGATTTGGTTATGCAACTAGAGTCATGCAACAAAGTCGCAAGAGATGATCTATATTTTGACTCCCATTATCCATGATCATGGTGGTGATTTGGTATTTTATCTAACAATTGTGGGTAAAAGGATGTCAATAGGGTGTTGGGACAAATTTGTGGTCATTAATAACAAACAAGGATATGGAGTGGTAGTGTTAGAAAGAGCAATGACATCTGATGATCCAAAATGGATCTTGAAAGGATAAAAAATCAAAGTTTTCAAATGTTCAAGAAAACAACATGATCACGAAGTTCTCATCGCAAGCTTTCTGGTGGCACAAATGGATCGAAAAACGAACATCGTATGAGAAAGTTATGGCAGTTGGAAAATTTGGTCTTCTCCTTCAAAAAGTCAAAGGGACACGTGGCATCTTCAACATGTGACACTTGGCAGCTTCTGTGCTCGACAAGTGGCAGCTCCTGCATCCGACACATGGCATTTCAGATCTTGACATTTGGCAGTTTTTTATGTTGACAAGTGGCAAGGGGTGATTGGTCCACATGGTATGGTTTTGGCCAACCATGGGTTGACACGTGGCCCAATCACAAGGTGCCACGTGTCACCCTAGATGGGGCCTAAAAGGGATGAATGAAAAATATTGTATAAGTCCATGGGAGTCAAACCCATGACCTATCAATATAACAAAGTCCTTTCACTAATGCACTAGCCATGAAGGGAGAAACCAAACTTTAGAAATATCCACTTTAAAAAAAATTAAACATTAAGCCCTTTTCTATGTTTAAGGGAGGCACGTTGAATGGAGGCCAAGTCACATGGGAGAATCCCATGACTAGGGGCACAACCTATACGTGGCGGCTTAAAGGATCTAGCGTCAGGTCGCATGTCATCCATGCGACGACAAAAAGTGGCGCACACGCCCTATTTTTAGGTGGTTAACCATTTATTTGCCAATTCAGTGGGTTTTTACCTTATTTTAATGGATTTTTGCTTATTTTTGTGGATTTTTTGCCAAAAATAGTGGATCTAGAGCCCATAAAGAGTCCAGATCTTGGGGGGAAGTTGGATTTCGACCCCCAACTCATAATCTATATAAACCAGAGGTTTTTGACAATCCAAACAAGTTCATAACAGGAGAAATGTTGAAGAATTGTGAAGTTAAAGCCATTTTTATGCAGGGAAGCCATTGAGGAGGGGAACTTTGCGGGCCAATTCCGGGAGCTACGCTCAACCATTTTCAGTGTCGTCAGTTGTGTTGGATTCTTGAGGTCGAGAAGAACACAGCCAAACCAGTTTGTAATCCATTCGACACTTTTTTTATTTACTTTTGAAGCATTCAAGAGAAATAAGAAAGCCTCACCCACTGAGACAAAGGCCCGAAGACGTAGGCAATCTTGCCGAAATCCGTTGAAAACTTTGATGTTATGGTTTGTTTATTCTTTGTGCTTACATTCAGTTCTGAATTTCTTATTATGGCTGTTATAATACATCATTAATTTCTTCTTCTTTCAATCAATTCCTAATTGGTAAATGAACTCATGCTTAAAACTTAACCAAGTCTTTAAAGATCAATTTCGGATCAAGTGGTATCAGAGCAGTTTGACGGTTGGTTTTTGAGTTTGCATGATTACCAGGGAAAAACTGAGTCATGGTGAAGGCGAGCTTGTAGAAGGGGATCCTGAGATTGGATCAAGAAATAGGACTTCTCAAAGTGAGGAGATGGCATCAGAAGAAGGCATGTCTCATAATGAGATCGAGTTGCAGAAAACCTTATTTGCCATGTCTGAGATGGTAAAGGTATTATATGAGGATTACTTGGAACATAAGAGGCATTTCCAAGGGGAATCTTCAAAACAAGGCAAAAGTGAAGAAGGAGGGGATCCTCCTAAACCTCCTCCTTCACTTCCTTCTTCTCCAACAACTTCTTCTTCTTCAAGTACAAGTTCAAAATCTACCACAAGAAAACATTCCCATAAACATAAACATGATATGCCTTTACTTAAGATTGATGTGAAATTTGAATTACCCATGTATGATGGTGAAGTCAATGCTGAGAGGCTTGATAATTGGGTCAGACAGATGGAAGTTTATTGCAGTGTGCAACAAATCAAGGATGAGACAACTCAAATCAAGTTGGCATCGCTTCATCTTGCAAGCACAACACTCATCTGGTGGCAAAGTAAGTTGAAAAATGGCACGCAACAAGTTGGTAATGTATTTCCATCATGGAAAGATTTTGTTTTTGCACTCAGAAAGCAATTTTATCCTTTGGGTTATAAAGAGAAGGCTTTAATTGAATGGCAAGGTCTTAAACTAAGAAAGGGACAAACAATGCAAGAATACAAATATGGATTTCGTAAGATGGCATTAATGTTAAACATTCCATTACATACCCAAGAAACTCTTATGAAGTATATAGGAGGTTTACCTGCACATATTCGTAATACTGTATTTATGTTTGGACCTACTAATCTTGATGAGGTTTATGTTCAAGCAACATACATTGAAGCAGGGAAAAAAAGAGTTGAAGTATCAGGGGAATTGTCTTCAAGGAAGGGGAATGGCAAGAAAGCAAATTCAGTGACAAGAAGGGAAGAGAATCTCTCTTGCAAGCATTGCAAGAAAGAAGGGCATGATGATGACCATTGCTGGCAATTGCATCCTAAGAAGAGACCAAAGTGGTTCAAATAAAGGAAAGGGAGGCAAACAGTTGCAACAACAACATGGCCAACAGACTTGGGATATGATTCAGGTGATAAGACTAAGATCACAATAGTTGGTTTGACATGTAAACTCGGTGATGGATATGATTCTAGATGCAAATTGTTTCACAGAAGGGTGATAATGAAACATACCAAGATCGATAGATTGATAGATAGTGTATCTCAATCTAACTTGATTTCAGAGGAAGTGGTTAAACAATTGGGATTAAACACTAAGATGCATCATAAACCTTACTCACTTAAATGGACAAGCAACAATCATAAATTGCACATAACAAGGCAATGCACTTTAAAGTTTGCAATTTAAACAAAGTTTGTGGATGAGGTAACGTGTGACGTGGTACCACTAAATGAATGTGGAATGGTCTTAGGCAGTCCTTATTTGTATGATCGCAAAGATATCTTCTACATGGAACATAATCAATATCACTTGACTAAAGAAGGCAATGAATATGTTGTACATGCTCATCACATAAAAGAAAATCAATCTCTTCAAACAATGGAACAATTAAGGAAGACAACTTATGCAAGCAACACACCTATAATTGTGCCAAATCAAGAAAATGATCTTAAGCATCAACATGAGATGGTTGTAGAATGGAAGTTCAATCATACTTTGCTTCAAGATAAGCTAATGTCATGCAAGTACTACAAACATATTAGCTCATTTGCAGTCATATTTCTGATGTTATCGCTGCTAATTTTTTCAACATGGATGGTAGTGGCTTCAGTTATATGTGAAAGAGTACAAGTGGCTAACAATATGTTGTCAGTTGTCATGGTTGTTTTGCAATTGATCTTGATGAGACAGGTGCACGTGATAAAGTTTAAAGACAAAGAACAAGTGGGGTGGCCTATCCCGGACTTGATGACTGGTTAATAACCTTTTGCAGGATAAAAAGGTCTTAGTGGGGAGGAATGATCCAAAATGGATCTTGAAAGGCTAAAAAATAAAAGTTCTCAAATGTTCAAGAAAAAAACATGATCGCGAAGTGCTCATCGCAAGATTTCTGGTGGCGCAAACGGATTGAAAAACGGACGTCGTATGAAAAAGTTATGGCAGTTGGAAAATTTGGTCTTCTCGAGCAAAAAGTTAAAGGGTCAAAGTGACATGTGGCATCTTCAACATGTGACACTTGGAAGCTTCTATGCTCGGCAAGTGGGATCTCCTCCAACTGACACATGCCATTTCAGATCTCAACATTTGGCAGTTTCTGATGTTGACAAGTGGCAAGGGGTGATTGGTCCACATGGTACGGTTTTGGCCAACCATGGGCTGACACATGGCCCGATCACAGGGTGCCACGTGTCACCATGGATGGGGCCTAAAAGGGACAAATGCAAAATATTGTATAACTCATTGGGAGTCAAACCCATGACCTATCAATATAACAAAGTCCTAGCACTAATGCACTAGCCACAAAGGCAAGAACCAAACTTTAGAAATATCCACTTTAAAAAAAATTAAACATTAAGCCCTTTTCTATGTTTAAGGGAGGCGTGTCGAATGGAGGCCAGGTCACATGGGAGAATCCAGTGACCAGGGGCGCAAACTGGGCATGGGGGCTTAAAGGGTCTAGCGTCAGGCCACATGTCATCCATGTGACCACAAAAAGGGGCGCGCGCCCTATTGGTTAACCATTTATTTGCCAATTTAGTGGGTTTTTACCTTATTTTAATGGATTTTTGGCCAAAAAGAGTGGATCTAGAGCCCAAAAAAAGGCCAGATCTTGGGGGGAAGTTGGATTTCGACCCCCAACTCATAATCTATATAAACTAGAGGTTTTTGACAGTCTAAATAAGTTCAGAACAGGAGAAATGTTGAAGAATTGTGAAGCTAAAGCCATTTTTATGCAGGGAAGCCATTGAGGAGGGGAACTTTGCGGGCCAATTCCGGGAGCTACACTCAACCGTTTTCAGTGTCGTCAGTTGTATTGGTTTCTTGAGGTCGAGAAGAACACAACCAGACCAGTTTGTAATCCATTTGTCACTTTTATGATGTAATTTTGAAGCATTGAAGAGAAATAAGAAAGCCTCACCCATTGAGACAAAGCCCTGGAGACGTAGGCAATCTTGCCGAACTCCGTTAACAACTTTGTTGTTATGGTTTGTTGATTCTTTGTGCTTGTATTCAGATATGCATTTCTTATTATGGTTGTTATAATATATCATTAATTTCTTCTTCTTTCAATCAATTCCTAATTAGTAAGTGAACTCATGCTTAAAACTTAACCAAGTCTTTACAGATAAATTTAAGATCATTTGAAGGAGGGGTTTGAGAAGACAAAAGAGGGTCCATAGGTTCTACATTATGTTGATCTAAGTACAGGTAATTACCTGGGTTGTGGCATTGGAAAACACAACAATCTATAGAAGAATGAGTCAGGATTTTGTAGTAATGGCACTGGCATCCAGTTTTGTGAAGGGTTGTGATTCAAGGGAGGAAAAGGATGTAGGATCTATAGAGTTGGGATTTTTTTGAGTAGGAAAGAGAGGAGAATTTCTCATGAGGGAATTTATCAAGTTTATCGTCTACAGTGAGATCACAAATGAAGACCTAATCTAGGGAGTCGAGATTTAATATTCTTTAGCGGCTAAATCCCCATGTAGAGGCATTATGGACCATAGAGTGAAGTGACAAATGTGAGTGGATTAGGAGGGTGTGGAAGAAAACAAAACTAAACCCTAATCCTAAAAGAGAACAATCATTGAGGTGGAATATATGTCCTCTTGAAACTCGTGTAGTAGCAATTAAATGGGTTATGGGTGGGCATGGAACCTTGAGAATAACCAAAATGATTGACCAATGAGTAAATGGGGTGGAGAATTTGAGCTAGAAAGGAACCTAGTGCCGATAACAATCTGAGTGGGTGGCTTAGCCAAATAACCAAAAGCATGATAGGATAGTGGCCTCAAACAACTGCTCTAATATCAATTGATGAAAATGAAAGGCTTGTTTTTCATGACAAACTAAAAATACACAAGTAGGACACAATGAATACAAAGAGAAAATGAAATTGAGAACTATTTAGCTTGACTCTTCATTCCTTTAGCTAAGTCTTAATAAGAGATACAAAGAAGCCATATGAATTATTGGTCTGACAAAACAAAAAACAACCATTTAGAAATAATAAATACAACTCAACTACTTGCACATATCTACAAAGTTTGTGCATTTATTTAATACAACTAACCTAACTCTATAGGATTGAGCCTCATGGAGTGACGCATATGTGATCCATATCAAAAATTGCAGATGTTCTAAGACAAGAAGCATATCCAAATCCTATGAGGAGATGTAGAATATCCAATCAGATTGTGCAGTCAAATGTGATGAACAAACTACCAAAAAAACAAAATACCACGATTGTTATCAACAAATGAATACAGGAGGAAATTTCGTGGTATTTCTACACCCATTGATCCAGGAGGATATCGGTGGCCACCCACCTTTTCCAACTGGCTCAAAACAGTTTTCTGGCAATTTTGGCAATTTACTATTTTTAGCAGTTTTAACTTTCGGGGCCATTTTGAGGGCCTAAATGAAGGTTTTTCATGATAGAGCTTCTAAATGATAGCCATTGGCATGATTGAGCCCCCAAAATGAATCTCCTCAGTGATACCTGTCCAACGGGCTATCATACGCCTAAAACGGAGATCGTATGCAAAATTTACGACCCTGGGAAGTTGAGGTACTAACTTACCCAGACGAGGCCCACATGACTTTTGGCGCTTCATCTCCTAGGGTTAGGTTTTTGGATGTCTAGGGTTTTGGGCATTCTTGTTTATTGTAAAAATATATTCAGAGACTCATTGTAATCATCTTCTTGCGAATGAACGCAACCGTCACGTCTCTTCTCAGAGATAAGCCACCACCATTCCAGAAAGCTTGTTTTCGCTGCATTTTACAGTTTCAACTTATTTCCTTATTGAATATAAAATCAATTTTACTGTATCTTTGTTATTTTGTGTTAAGAACCTATTGATAATCTGTAGTCATTTTGTTCTGCTAATAAAATCCAGATCAGTGGTATCAGAGCGGTTTGCTCCTTGTCGTCTTAATGCATGTCCCCAACGAGGTCGGAGTACAAAGAGTTGGGTCTAGAGCTTGTTTCTCTTGAGGACAAAAGCTCTCACATGCCCAAGAGACCTCTCATGGAAGGAGAAAATAAAGATGACAGGACATGATATCCTTTCAAACTGTTGATTGAGGAATCCCTCACGCAACAAAGGAATGAGACGATGGATAGTTTCCCACAAATCCTTCGACGACTACCAACAGGCGTCACATCTTCTTCGAGCGGAGGCGCCGCCCCCTTCAAGGTACAAATAAACTTCGATATTCCTATATTTGAAGGTCAGATAGACACAGATGTTGTAGACAAGTGGTTGAATCTACTAGAAGGGTATTTATAATGTTCCCAAGCCATTATGCCAGGAACATCATGTTTTGGGTGTCTTTTAAAACTTTTATTGGTTGTGGTATTTCGTCAAATAGTTTTTTTACAGTGATCCTTTAGGTTACGTTTAGGGTTATAATGATGGTTTATATGTGTGTTTTCAGTAATAAATAAGGAGATACAATCATGGAACATACCTCAACCATATGCAAGATCAACAACATGACAGACAAGCCAAAACATTTCAAATATGCTTTTATTCATAAATAGAAGCACCTGCTACAATGAGAAGGTCGATCTGGAATGCTCAACATATGGCTCCGATAAAGGAGATAGAACCTGCTACAAAATGCTCCAATAGAAGATACTATAAGCCTCCAAAGGCCGAATACTCACTGAAGACCAATGCAATGCTAAACCCCCAAGCTGGAAGATGCCACGCCTTGTTGAAACCTTGAAGACCCTCAATAATTATTCCCTACTGCCAAATACCTCCAAATGATACGTTGAAGATGCCAAACTATAGATCAGGATGAGTAGAATCCCCTCCTGAAATCTCAAGCCGAAATACCAAGGGAAACTCCTCCAAATGCTGAATCCTCCAATGGAGTTGCGCCGTCCTAAAACTGTCAAACCCTATAATTTCGGCCTTGATGAAGGAGGCCTCCAAATGCTATGCTGAAGATGCCAAACTGTAGATCGGGATGAGTAGAATCCCCTCCTGAAATCTCAAACCGAAATACCAAGGGAAACTCCTCCAAATGTTGAATCCTCCAATGGAGCCGCACCCTCCTAAAATTGTCAAACCCTGTAATTTCGGCCCTGATGAAACATGCCTCCAAATGCCCTGAAACTTGCTAGAAATATAGATCGGGACACTGCAAGTCACTATGTGAAGTCTCAAGGTCATATCTGAAGTATAACTCCTCCAAACTGAATAGATTTGAATCTCCAAAATGTCATGCTTCTCTCCAATTCGTACCAATGCTCTAGGAAATAATATGTACCATATAACTCTCTCAAGAGGCACTAGAAATCATGGACAAGGCCATGCAAGTAAAACCCAAGTGCTCAAATCTCCAAGGGATCCCTCCAACTCCTGCAATGAACCTTCCTTCAATAAATGGTGCACCCCCCTTGTTGGAAACCCCCAATGGCGCGCCCTCCTTCTTTTCCTGTGTCTGTGGATGGTGTAGAACCCTCCTGCACTAAGTAAATATGGGACTAGAATGGTGTGGGAGAGTATTCCATCTCCGAGACCAAGCTTGGGACAAGTTAGGTGGAATCTTTCACCACCGAATTGTCCTCTAGTGTTTGTTATGTCAAAACCCTCAAAAGCCCCAAGAGATGGGCCCTCTAGCTAGAAGCCAGATATCAAAATGATAGACATACATGAATGGATGAATAGAGGCCCTTGCCTTTCCTTTATACTTTTTGGCTCACCTTGTCCCTCCAAAGTGACTTTCATTTTATTAATATTTAATTAATTAATTAAATCACTTTAATTAATTAATTAACCTTTTTACCTCTCAAAAACACCTTATCTCTCCTTGTGGCTTCCCTTGCTACTGAAAGTCACTTCTCACTATCCCATCCTATAGTGTTGCTCCTCCC
>ML780347.1:493228-507030 GCA_009831015.1 Picea engelmannii
GAATAACCACCGAGGCCAAGTCTGTGTTGCCCATGTTTTTCTATCCTGGCCTTGGTGGCTTTCGATGTGTTTGGGAGCCTGTATTGAAAAGTTTCAAATACGTAATTAGATGTTGCAATGACGATAAAGCATCATAATTACATTATTAGTAGTTTACCATACCTTCGTGAGTTGGGTATTGTCTTTCCTTCTTTTCAGAGGATATTCTCCTTTGCATCTTCCTGTAGGGCCTTCCACTCCCACTTAGGAATCATTGCAGGACGCTCATATGTAGGGTTATTTTGTAGATGAACCCTATATTGGTCCCGCATATATTTTAAATGTGTGTTTGCTTTTGAGGAGACTCCAGATTTATTGAAGGTACCCTCACTCAACAAGCCAACCAAATTCTTAATGAAATCATCTTTTTACTTGGAACTTTGGGAATTCCACCTTGTGCGTATGGTGGGCCCAAATATATCCAAGGCTGTGTCATCCATGTGTCTATAAAATGTATCGTTTACTACAAAACAATATTATTATTAGTTTAAAATAATTGCACATTATACGTAAATTTCAAATAGATTGTACATAACAATTAAAGCACATCTTAAATACTTGGAAGCTTCTCTATTTTCATAAGGATGAGCTCATTGTGTACCAAAAAGGTAACTGGCAGTGTTCTTGTGCTAGTGACACTGGAAGATTGAGGAAAACATGCTTCAAAATGTGCAATGCCATGTTTCGCATCCACAACATCCTGTGCAGATTCTGGCATGTGCTGGTCAAAGTTGGGCGTAGTACCGACAATGAACCTAGGGGGTGTACCAGTATGAGTGACTGGCGTAGTATCGACATCAAAACCGACCTTGGGGGGTCTAGCCTTATGATGTTGTGTCGGTGTAGCAATGGTGTTGGTACCAACATCGACCCTGGGGGGTGTAGCCGTATGATGTTGTGTCAGTGTAGCAATGGTGTTGGTACCAACACCGATCCTGGGGGGTGTATCTGTATGATGTTGTGTCGGTGTAGCAATGGTGTTGGTACCAACACCGACCTCCATAGGCACACCCTGAGATCAAAATTCCACAAAAAATCCTGTAAAAATAAATAGTTTTTAATGAAGGACTTGTAAGAGTATATAAATTGAAATCCAAAAAAAAATAAAAAATTGGGATAATTAAAGATCTTTCTTACCCCATAGCGATCAATTATGTCCATCAAGACATTAATTCTTTCTGTTATCTCTTGTGTCTACGGCCGAATCTGAATCAAAGAATGGAGTTCCATGTTTGCTTTTCTCACAACCTTCCTTATTGTTTGCTTTGGGTTCATAAAGTAAAAAACTTCTTTTTCAGTAACCACGTCCTCAGGAGGATCTGTTGACTGCTCTCAGGTTGTTTCCATCCCCTTGTCACCCCGAGACAAGCGTTTATTATAATTAGAAAAAATATAAGAAATTCAAATGTATGAGAAATAAAGTTAGTTCATGAATATGCATGGGACAAAAACATGGCATGTTAAAAACATCAAAGTAAAGAGTGATTAAAGAACATAATGAAAATCATAAAATATAAGAGTCATTGCTTACAGTTTGGGTACAATAGTATACGTACTACCCCCATAATAGCAACGTATGTATCTATTTGATTCAATTTGTAATCAATCAACAACTCTTCCCCTGCATGTATAGATTTTATTGCACATATGAATACACGGTTTCCTTCACACCCCTCAAATATGCAATTGGGTTGCTTATTTGTGGTCGCAGGTCGTGTATTGTTTATAAACCCTGCAATATTCCCTATTGGGATTAGGCATGTAGGTGGATTGGCAAAGCCACCCTCCTCCGGTCCTTTGGACTCTGGGAGGTCTCAGGTTCAAGTCCAAATGTTTGGTTGATTGGTTCAAACACGCTAGTTGGGTTTTTTCAACAAGGTGGTTGGTCCCGATCGCTGCAGGAGGACCCTGGATATGTTTAATGGTACGACCCCCCAAGTGGAAGCTCGTGGGTAATTTATGACTTCCCAGAGGATGTAAACCAAAACAATTGTGGAGGTTGAATCTATGCATGTAAGAAAAAAAATAAAAAATAAAAATAAAAATAATATATATATATATATATATATATATATTCCCGGCTGCTTTTGGCCTTCCATCAATATACATAATTGCTCCTTTATTTTGATCCTTGTCTTTTAGTTGTATATAGTTTGCAACAACGCCATATCTTCGCATACTTTTTGTACATTGGACGAGCCGTATCCAATCTTTGTAAATGTAACAGGGTCCGACATACTCCATCAATTCGGTTAATCCGTTATAATTGTGATGACAAATATTTTCTTGGGCACACGTGTAAGGAAAAAAATATTTTTATGGCCATCTCTAAGGATGTTTCTGAGGAAGAGGTTGAGGCTCCCCCTATGGCCAAGTCACATGAACCCACTGACTTGACTCCACCCTGAGACCCCCCAGAAGTTGAACCGGTCATTTACCTGAATGCTCTCACTGACTTCTCTACTCCCCAAACCCTCAAGCTCATTGGTTACATTAAGCATCAAAAGGTCATCATCCTCATTGACAGTGGTGGCACCCATAATTTTATTCATTGTTGCATTGCCCAAGAAACAAATTTCTATATCCGAGCAGTCAACAACTTTCAAATCATTATTACAAATGGCGGGTCCATGAAATGTGGGGGGCGTTGTGAAAATGTGTGTCTCCAAATTGGTTAGTACCACATGAAATCTCATATGTTTGCTATTAACATGGGTGGTTGTGACATTGTACTGGAGGTCGAATGGTTAAGGAATCTGGGCCCCATTCTCATGGATTTCAAGGAATTAACCATGTAATTCAACCAAGAGGGACAACAATATAAGTTCCAAGGAATCACAACAGGTTCCCCTGAGATCATCAGTTCCCATCACATGGAAAAGCTCATAAAAAAAGTTCATTCCAACATTATTGCACAACTCCATTCTATTCAAGCCACTAAGACACCCTCTGTGCCTCCCGACCTCCAATCCATCCTCTCCAAACATCAAGTTGTTTTTTCCACTCCTAGGGACTTCCTCCTTTTAGTGGCGTTCATGATCATTCCATACCCCTCGTACCCGACAACCTTCCTCCCAATGTTCGTCATAAGGGTTGTGATGAAACATCTTGAGGAAACCACAAGAACATAATATTACAAGTGACTTTTGTTGTTACAATAAAATTCTCAACCCACTCATTTTTTTGCAAACTTAAATAATCATTTTATATAATGCTCACTTTACATTAAATTTTTGTCATTATATATGAAATAGGAGAGTCAACTAACTGGTGGATTGAGCATTTGACTAGTCATTCATATATGTGTTTGTGATCGATGGGAATCTACGGGGAGCATAAGCACCTTGCAATACTATGATAGGCCCATGATGGCCAAGGCGGTGTACACTATGGAGGAAAGGATACTATGATGAAAGTGATCATTCTTTAAAATGATGGATTGAGCATTTGAAATATGAGAGTCAACTAAGTGACCAACATTTCCTATATGAGTGAGGATTTTGTGGCCAACATTATTTATATATGTCACTGGGTACAACAAGTAGCGTGATTTCTACCAATGTGTGAGAAGGCCCTTTGTGACAGATGAAATGTTGTTGAAACCCATTGTGTCCAAGGAGCCATTTCAACATTACATAGTGAATTTTATTAGAACTGTTAATTTTCCAGGATGTTATTCAAGGCCATGATATACTATTATGAACACACATTATTTATTACACTGGGTTGAGGTTGTGCTAACCTAATATTACCCCTCGTGGGAGACTGTTGTAAGATTCATCTTTGAGTATATAGTCACAATATTTGGATGCCCATGCAACCTCACTAGTAACTAGGGTCAACGTTTTACTAAGGGAGTGGTGGTTGCATTGGTGAAGGAGTTAATGATTCATCAACATAAAGCAATGACATACCATCCACAAGCCAATGGAATGATAGAGGCATTCAATAAGATCTTGGAACACATATTGACCAAGGTGTGCTCAATTAACATGGATGGTTGGGATGAAAGAATTCATGTAGTTCTATGAGCTTATAGGACTATTTGTAAGACCCTATCTAATCACACACCATTTAATATAGTACATGGCATGGAAGAAGTGATGCCACTAGAGTATGTGAGACCAAGCCTACACACAACCATATCCACGTAGATGTTAGAACCATAGTAGTTACATAATAGATTAGATATATTGGTACAATTAGAGCAACATATATTTTTGTTGGGATATCATCAAATGGTTCAAAAGAATGCCAAAAGGCATGGAGTGATAGGCATGTAAGGGCTAGGCTTACTAAGGACTTCCTAGAGTTGATTGAAAAGTGGAAGACATTGGACAAGAGGCAACATGGTGTAAACATGGTTAATTATGAGTCATAAATCCTTGGTTGTGATGAGGTAAATTGAGTATATAACAACATAAATGTTGTTACTTGAGATGAATCGATTAGACATGGTTCCTACCTTATTACCATTAACTTTCATGACATCCTTTGTTATTTTAACCAAGGCAACACAGATATCTTGAGTTTCCTATTCAATGGGTATGGCTCTTGACTTAAATTTCACCTACCATAAGATGTTTTATGCTTAGAAAATGAAAAGAAGAGGGAACTACCTAACACACAAGTGACTTGTTCCTCTCAATCTTTTCACTTTTGCTGCATAAATGTATAGACGATATCTCTAGTATCCCCTTGATGCCACTTAACATAGTTTCATGATAGATCTTAAATGCGTGACAAATACTTTGGATGGAGAGGTGGATTGGGATGAAGTGTGTCTACTTAGGAAGGACTATTCTTTGGATGAATATAAGCCATGGAGTTTTCCTTTAAGGATTGGCCAAGAGAGTTATAAAGACTATAATTTTGTTTGTCTGTGTTGGAAATGGGAGACATGTCTTCTCAAGTGTTATCATCTTTAACAACCTATCATTGTTAAAGATACAAACTCACTCTTTGCCTATGTTCATATACAATATTGCATAGAAAAAATTATATATATATATATATATATATATATATATATATATATATATATATATATAGTGAGATAACTCGACTAGTTGAGTGATTTGAGCTTCATGTAGGAATCAAAATTTGAGTATTTTACTAATAATTTTAGCAGTCAATACCCAACGAATCTAAGGAACTATGTGGATTATAAGGTAAGCATTTAAACTTGAGTGCTAATAATGAGAAAATCACTATTAGAAATCTCATGTGCTAGATTATTACTTGGTCCATACATGTGGGGTTATTTCTTTCAAAGGTTTTATGTGGCATTCAAAGGGTCACATATACTCAACAAGTCCAACCTCGTGAAGGTGGAAGCTCATATGGCCCCTCCCCCCCCCACATCACTCTCAATTCCCCAATACCCAATTTAGCTAGTCCTATAAAATATTTGAAAGAAACACATTAAGAATCAAGCATAGAAACTAAGAAAACAAAAAATTAAAGTGAATGAAAGAGAACAAATCAACTGAAAACATATAATACATACCTTGTAAATTTCAATATCATTAATCTTCTTCTTCATCCAACTCAACATCTGTATCATCTGGTTCAGAATTGATGTTGAAAGGATTGGTCATATCAACATCATCATCAATGTTGTCATTTCCAATCATATCATCATCTATATCATCATCAAGAACATTGTCTCCTACATTTGGTTCGACTTCTTCAAGTTCTTCATCTAACACATCGTCGATATAATCTTCATCATAACATTGTCTCGAACATCTCCTGGAACTTCTTCAAAGTCTTTGTATGTCACATGAACTAACTGCTCCTCTACATCATCTTCTTCTTCAATATCATCTTCTTTCGCTACATTATACTTTACTGACCTTCCTCTTGGATCATATCCAACAACATATGTCCAACCCCCTCTACATGGAACCTCTAAGTAAAATACTTGTTCGCATTGGCTTGGAAGAACATAGGGATACGAACCTGGCTCATCATTCCTTGTATTAAACATAGTAGATCACATGTTGATTAACAATTCTACCAGGATCAAGTTCATTCAGTTGTAGCCTGTACCATTTGATGTCGAACAAAACTAGTTTGAAAGATTTAAAGTCACACTCAAGTATATCATCCAAATACCCATAGTATCAATTTTCAAAGACTTCTGGATGTATGTCACTTCTAGAGGAAACATTAGTAACCTAAAATACTGCAGTTATCCGACTATTATAAGTTTTCATCTTTTCATCCAACTTTTTGATGCGAAATTTCTGGCCATTGCACCACATAACATTGTGGTGTTTCAATTGAAATATTCTAGACACGTAAAAAATGCATTGTCAATTGATAAACATATTTATAATTTGAAATTATGCATATTAAGAAAAAAAAACACGCCATATACATCAATATAATATTAAAAAAAACTAAATTGTATGGGTGAATATATGCTTTCCTGTTTATATTCTAAACCATATGCTAAATCAATTTCCCTTTGTGTAAGATTGGTATCTCCTTTGCATTCAACTTCTTTGACCAATGTAGCCACACCATACCATGATAACCTACCATTATTAGATTGTATACATCGTTCAATCCATACCTTCATCCAATCAATATTGTTTGCAATATATAAATGTATTGCATCCCACTCTCGAGCAACTGTATTAAAATAAAACAATTCACATATAATTAGTTACCATGGTGTACCTTCATAATAATGGATTTTGCAGGAAGACTAAAAATTAAATAAGTACGACATAGATAAAAAAGAAGTCAAATGTATTATAAATCACCACCATGATCTACATACTTGTCACTTTCCTCATTCTACCTTTCGCCAATAGGTTCTCCCCTTCAAATTTGTTGATGGAGTTGACATACCAAATGAGATTCACATTAATTCTTGCAGCTATTTTAGGAAGATATTAAGTAATATAAACCATGGTTTGATATACCATATATCCCTCTACCATAGAACCTTCGAGACGTGATCTTTGTCTAACCAAAGCCTTCAATGATTTCAAGTGACTCTCAACCATCCACATTAACCTTGTGTGTACAGGTCCACACTTTTCAATCTCCTCAACTTGGTGTATGAGGTTGTGTTCTTGTGCATTGAAAAATGTCGAAGGTAGATACTTTTGCATTTCACACATTAGATGAAGAATTTTTCTCCTCCAATACTTTATGTCTTCTTTATCGATTTCTTTATATGAAAACCATTTACAAATGTTGCAAGCAAATCACAAGTTTCAACAAAAAAGTATATAGTACTACATTATAATTAAAACACATGAAGTGAAATATAAGTTGTACAACAAATTGGACAAATTACACTTTGCACATAAATCACCATTTACCCCATGTATTTTCCAAGATCATATATAATTTGTTTGACATTGTTGTCAAAGTTGTCTAGGATAGATATAGGTAGAACATACTGTGACAAAAATAATGAATCATTATTTATTCCCAAATTAGTAGAAAAAAACATTAACAACATGTTTCACCAATATACAAATATATACACCAAAATAACTACCTTAACGAAGGAATGCCAATCATGAGTTTTTACCCCACCTAATTCACCTTTCTTTGCTAGGATATTCTTTATGTTTGAAAAAAATCCAGTGGGGAATTTAATTTTTTGAATAACTTCTTTTAAATCCTTACTTTGTTGCTCTGTCAATAAACATGGAAGGGAACTTATATTTTGGTCTCCATTGCTATTTGAATGAATCACACTGTGCATTGCATGATTGGCCTCCTTAATGTCATTACAAATCTTGACAATTTTTTCTTTGTCACTCCTTCCATCTAAGATTCGCCATAACGTTTCTGTTACATTCTTCTGGACGTGCGTTGTATCAAACAAATGGACAATTTCTAGGTGCTCATGGTAGGGGAGCCTACTGGATTTTACAGTATAACTTTTCATTCCTCGTGGAAGCACCCCATTATTAATGCCTTCATGACGACCTTCAATGTGAAGCATAATTAAAGATATTACAAAAAAAATTGTCAATTAGTACAGTGAACAAAATGCAATAAAAATATAAAATATTCCAAACATTTCATGTATGATACATAGACGTTGTAATCCATACCTTGACGATTTATATTATGTTGCAACTGCCATAGACAAGATGTCATTCTCCGTGGTTTTAATCCAATCTCTTCTTTCCCATTGAAAATATGTTTTTCAGTACTTTGATATCTATGGTTCTTAGAGAGGAAGTTCCTATACTCATCAAACACCTCCTTTCCTAAACTTCTTGAACAACGAGATTTCATCTTAGGACCACAAACTGGACATGCGAATTTACCCTTTGCTTGAAGACCTGCAAGAGATGGATTAAATTTTATATCAATTATTCAAAGTATGATTAATGAAGGGATTATATATTAAAAAACATTCATGATATGAACTTTATAAAATTAAACACTATTAAAGTGCAATGTAACATTATAACATACCACATAAATGTGTTAGCCCTGGGGCATTGTGAATTGTCCATACAAGCATTGCATGGAATTGAAATTCCCTTTGCGCACCTACTGGTCTAGAGATATCATACATAATGATGCCCTTCCATAACTCAAGTAACTCGTCTATAAGAGGCTTGATATATACATTCATATCTTTGACTTGGTACTTACCTAATTGATTGAACATACAATAGATAATTACTACATATATGAGTGAATAAAAAAATATCAAACATAATTATATGAGATAATTGAACATATATGAGTAAACAAAAAAATATAAGACATAATTATGAAAAAAACAAGACAAATGAGATGTTACCGTGTTAAAAGAAATTATTCTAAACAAATACCTGGAACAATCATTGCCAACATTATGTGCTGCCTCTTTATCGACATCCATGGAGGACTGTTATTGTTGATAACAAAAACATGGCACACCAAGTAAGTATATATGATCTCTCCAAATGAATTGACACCATCAACTGCCAATGAAAGCCTAAGATTATGAGGTTCGACTTTAAAATGTGGCCATATTTCCTCTATATTCTTAAATACAAATACATATGTAGGCATTCAAAGAACACCATCTTTACTTTTGTTCTTTGCATGGTAATCCATAAAACTGTGCTATGCTTTTGCACCTAAACAATCGTCACAAACGTGGAATTATGGGAATATAAAGAAGAAGCTTGCGAGGAACCCTTTTTGTTACTTGATTGATTCGATATCTACTAATTTGACATTTCGAGCATTCTTCTTTCGACACATGTTCTCCATAATACAAAATATGATCATCAGGACATGCATGAATAGCTTGATACTCCATTCCAATATCTTTCATAATGGCATGTAAATCTTGGTATGTGTGACATAAAACATTTGACGATGGTAACATAAAATCACTTAACAATCTACAACATAAAAAATCAATACTAGTTAATGTAATGAATATTAATCGTACATATTGCATCCAAATTTTACAGATGATCAACTAAATATAAAAATAGAGGAAAAAATAAAACCTTTATCATCATGTTCTAAATGTGACAAAATATATTACATACCTTAGGAGTTGTGTGACATAAGTGTTTGCAAAACCAGTCATAACCTTTAAGTTCACCAACAACAATATAGCAAAGAGAAGACTTGTTTTGGAGCCTTCATAAAGAGGTTGTGTTACCTTCTCAAGTACATGTATATCAAAAACACCATCAAGTTGTTCATCATCATCATCCATTCCAACATTATTAAATGTCTCCTAGATCAATATATTTGTCCCATCTTCTTCAACTGTGTTATTGGCATCATCATCTTCTTCGATAGGATCATGAACTTGATCTTCAATATTCACTCCATGTTCTAGAACAAGCGCTTGTACAACCACGTCTTCCTCCATGGGTAGTGCATTAGGGTGTCGTTCCTTTTTAATTACAAACAATCAAGTAATATTAGTTTATATAACAAATATTAAAACGATACAAACATTTACAAATATAATATAGGAAAACAAAGACAACAAAGACAAAGACAAAGACAACTTAGTCAGTGAGAGTGAGAAACAAAGACAAAAAATCAATGATGAAGCTTGCGCAATTTTTCAAGATGTTTATGAATATGTTGAAACAATATAGGAAAAATGTTACTTTTCTTAACATGTAGAAAGAGAGACACTTTGTGATATATATATTCACAACCAACAAAGACAACATATTCTTATTTGGCTTTCATCATTATGTCATGTTCTTTCTTGATTTCACTTAGAGACCACAAGTGTTAAGTGGATGGAAACTTCCCCTTGCCCAACTTGAAGACCACACATTAATTTATAAGGGGTTAACAGTTGAGGGATTAGGGGTTAACGCATTAGTGATACAAAGGGATAGGGCTTAGGGGTTAAGGGGTAATTAGGGGTCAAGGATGGGGGTACTTAATGGTTTAGGGGTTTATAAGGGGTCAACGGCTAAGGGATTAGGGCTTAATAGGTCATTGACAATCCAATAGTTAGGGGTACTTAGGAGTTGGTATTTTATATGGATCCAATAGCTTAGGTGAGAGCGAGAAACAAATATAAGAAATCAATGGTGAAGCTTGTGCAATTTATCAAGATGTTTATGACTATGTTGAACAAATATAGGAAATATGTTATTTTTCTTGACATGTATAAAGAGAGACACTTTGTGAGATATATAGTCACAACCAACAAAAAAAACCTATTCTTATTTCACCTTCATCATCATGTCATATTCTTCCTTGATTTCACTTGGTGACCATGACTTTTAAGTCGATGGAAACTTTCCCACAACTTGGAGACCACAGTTTATAAGGGGTTGAGATCAACTTATATAGCCCTATGATCCCTGACCCTTAATCCAACCCTAACACCTAACCCTTAATCCAACCCTAACACCTAACTCTTTAATCCCTATCCCCTAACCCCTCAAACCCTATCCCCCTAATCCTTAACACCTTAACCCCATTCCCCCTAAGCCATTAAACACATAACCTCTAAGCCCTTAACCCCTAACCCATAAACCATTCAACCCTAAACCCTTAACCAATAACCCCTTACCCCCTAATCCCCTAAACTATTAACCCCTAACCCCTTAATCCCTAATCCTAAACCCGTACCCCTTACTCCCTAAGTAGAAATAGGGGGTTCATGACATAGGTGTCTACAACCAAAGGAAATGCAAGTGGAATCAAGGCAACCACACACAGATATCAGATTATTCTTTCCAAGCATACACCTACTTCGCACAGTTGTATATCAGATCTAACATACTAATGCATCATCAAAGTAACAAAGTAAAGAACACAATATCAATCACACACAACAACAAGATATACATGGTTCACCCTCTCCCTAGGGTACGTCCACAAAACTGTGGTTTACAATATATTAGGTGAAAGCTTACAGTTCTATCTATGCTCTTAGCTTGCAGATCTCTCTCCTTCTCTCTTTTCTCTATCTCCCTTCCCTATGCACGCAGCTGTAGGGTTGATCTTCGCACCCAACTGGAGATCTTACAACATAGACTTCTCTCACCACACAATCCTTCTCTCTCAGTAATAACAACAATCACTCATCATCATATACCCGAACCCATATCAGGTCCTCTTGACCTTTATTTATACATTAAAATAGCTCACCGACAACCTTAGGCCGAAGCCTAGGTGTCAAAACCCTAGATACCAAAACCCTAGGTCAACTTGATCCACGTTTTCAGGGCTTCACCAGCCTGTCTTTCCTTCTTTCCTGCGAGGTGCTTCAAAGCATCCATCGATGGATTTTTCCACTTGCTAAGTTGTCCACGATCCATCTTCCTTGACAATTTGTCTTCCTCGATCTCTTCGTCCAACGACTTGCTTTCTCGGACTTCGCTCCATATTTTCTGCTTCTTTAACCACTTCGACCTGATCTCAGTCAACCTTCCTTTCGCGCGGTTCGCGTTTGACCTTTTCTTCTGTAATATTCAGTTTCTTCCATAACCAAGGGACAACAGGCCCCCAAAACTCACTTGTGACTCATCTCGAGGCACTCTGATCTGAATCTTCTGTTGTATCTCGACTTCAGACTGCGTAGCACAACCTGTGCTTCCTGCTCTATTCCTCCACCCTGTGTGTAGACTGTCTTTCGTGTGTCTGGTACCCAGTCTCAACTGCGCCTTGTACCTAGACCCTTCTCCTTCTATTTTTACCGAGAGATGCGAGGCAACTGGTTGTCATAGTACAATTTCAACCGGCTGCCATTCACCAAACCTTCCTTCCACTCCCCATTCAAAGTCTTCCGCTGCGCAACTCCTCCTTCTGTAACATAGGCAACCTAATATGGCCCTAGCCAATGTGTTATGAACTTCCTTGGATGCTTCATGAACTTGCTATCGTATACCAATACCAGATCTGCTTGCTTAAATGATTTCTTCTTGATATGCCTGTCATGGTAGGCCTTTTCTTGTTCCTTCTGAACTTGCTGATGGAATCCTGCAATAAATCTGTCTTCTTCTAGTTTGACCAACTGTGCCAGCCTCTCTTGAACAATGCCAGTGTCATCCATATCTATAAAGGCTACAATTCTTAGGCTAGGAACTAAATATTCCGTGGGTACAACTGCTTCTAGGCCATAGACCGACTTAAAGGGGGTTTGCATTGTCAACTTCTTACAAGTAGTTCTAGAGGCCCATAATACTGTTGGTACTCTCAAATCCCAATCATCTTTGTTTACACTGCAAATCTTCATCAACGTTGTCTCTAAGATCTTGTTGAAAGCTTCAACCGTCCCATTCTCTAGTGGGTGGTAAGGAGTGCTCTTCTGGTGGTGAACTTCAAATTCCTGAGTCAAGGCTTCAATATTCTTATTAATAAAATGTGTACCTTGATCACTCATGAGGATCTTTGGGCATCCAAACCTTGTTATGATATCATCAAATATGAAACGCACAACTGTAGTTGCACTATAGTCCTTAACTTCTCTTGCTTATGCCCATCTGGTCAAATACTTTGTCGCATTGATGATGTATCTGGCTCTTGTGCGCTTCCTTGGTGGGTTTATAGGTTCCACGAAGTCAATGGCCCATTTCTCAAATGCTTGTAAGTTTAGCTGGGGTGCTAAAGACATCTCATCTCTTCTGGATGATTTCCCAACTCGTTGGCATACATCGCAGGCTCTGTAGTATTCTTTAGCATCTCTGTGTAAAGTGGGCCACCAGAGGCTAGCTCTAAGAACCTTTTGTGTTGTTGCTTTTTCTGTGTAGTGTCCTCTTGCAATTCCTTCATGAGATTCTACTAAAATCAGTGGTCGTTCTGCCTCCATAACACATCTTCTAAGGATCTCATTAGGTCCCATCTTATATAGTTGTCCAACTATAAGAGAAAAATCCGCAGCGTGCACTACCAGCTGTTTCTTCTGAATGACTGTGTATTCGCTAGGTGTTATTCCTGTTGATAGGAACTAAACTATCTCGACAAAGTGATCATTGTTATTGGATAAATCCGTAGGTGCGGACACTAACCGATCTCCCTAGATCCACCTGGATCTAGAACAAAGCAAGACAAAACATGACTCTTTCCCTAGATTTTGACCATTGAATTAAATAGGAGGCAAGAGCAAATGACATACCTTATTATCGCTTCCTATGGTCTTTTTTTCTCCCGCTTCGCTCCAGTGCTCTCGTGCAGTCAAGACCAAGACAACACAAACCAACCAAAGTGAAGAAAGCACAATCTATTCAACGGTCAATCTATGTATATGATCAAGGAATTATACAATAAAGTGGAAATAGCTTTATGGG
>ML780347.1:521604-551379 GCA_009831015.1 Picea engelmannii
TTTTTATCAGGAGAAAGTTCTTATGAAGAGCCTCAGTACACCATCATTAATACATCATCATGATGACCAAAATCATGGGTAACAATCATCAACCTTTCTAATGGCCAGCAACTGTGCATCTGGTAGTGTATCCTCCAAACTAGTAGGTTCCTCTCTGTGTTCCAATCTCAACAAGTGGTAAGGTCCCTTGTTCATCCTTCCTGGCTTTACCACAATTTCAAAATCATATTCCTGAAATAACAGAAGCCATCTGCATATCCTTCCCCCCAACACTGGCTTGTTGACTAGGTATTTCAGCGCGGAGTGATCAATGAACATCTTAAAGTGTCCTCCTAACAAGTAGTGACGAAACTTCTGCAGTGCATACACCATGGCTAAACCTTCTCTCTCGGTGGTGGTGTAATTTATTTTCATCTGTTGAGATATTCCTGCTGGCAAAGGCTAACGGGTGGTCAATATCTCTTGCTCCTAGTTGTGCTAACACTGCTCCTAATGCAATAGAAGATGGATCAACATGTACATGAAATTCCTTGCTCCAATACGGAAAAAACAGAATAGGCACAGTAACCATTTTCTGTTTCAGTGAGTTGTAGCTCTGCTGACATTCTTTTGTCCATTGAAACTGACAATCTTTCTTCAACAGCTTCTCCATAGGTGCTGTAATTTGTGCATAGCCGTTAATGAACTTCTTGTAGTATCTAGTATGTCCTAGCAAAGTGCGTAGTTGTTTGACTGAAGTAGGAGAGGGTAAATTGACAATAATGGCAATCTTAGATGGATCTACCAGTAACCCTTGCTTACACACAATATGGCCCAGCAACACTCCAACGGGCGAAAAGAAGATGCATTTCTTCAGGTTCAGGGCAATCCGACATTGCCTTTACTTATCCAACATTAGTCTTAAGCATTTAATATGTTTTTTCAATAAGCTAAAAACAATCCAATCATCAAAATATGCTTCAAGAAATTTATGTAAAAACTCCTTGAATGCTTCGACCACCACCCTAGAAAATATGGCTGGTGCATTCTTCAATCCAAAAGGCATTACTGTGTATTGGTAGGATCCCCATTCTATTGCAAACGTGGTCTTATGGAGATCTTCCGTGGAAATCCTGATCTGATGGTATCCTGAGAATCCATCAGTGAAGGAGTAGACTTCCTATCCTCCCACGTTATGTAACACTTCGTAAGTAAATGGTGTAGGGAATGGATCATGTAGACATGCATCATTCAACTTTATGAGATCTACACAGATTTTGATCTCTCCTGTTTTCTTATCCTGAACCACCATAGGGATAATCCACTCCGATTCTTCAACAGGTTCTATGGTTCCTGCTTCCAACATTCTGTCTAGTTCAATCTTCACTTTCCCCTTATATTTAGGGTTCAATCTGTAACGTCTTTGTTTAACTGGCCTTGCATCTGGTTTCAAGGGGATCTTCATCTCTCCCATGGGCCCTTTAATTCCCTTTATATCAGTGAACTTGGTTGGAAACAAGTCTTGATATTCATGCAGTAACTCTATGATCTTATCAATAGTGGCATCATCCCAGTAATCTCCAACATTAGCAAGCTTAGGTCCTTGCTCTGTCCCAATATTAACTTTCTTGATTTTGATTGGCTGTCCAATAAAAGGTAGTTCGACTCCTGGTCCTTCTATGTCTCGTTGTCCTTCCATTTATGCGATGTTCACATTCCTAGGATCATCGTTTTCATCGACATTGATATTGTAACATCCTTGCAATTTCTGAAGAGGTACAATCCATTTATCCTCTTCTTGCTCCACAATGAGGCTAGGTGCATTCTCAAATACTTTTTGTCTTACAACCTTTAAAGCTTGATCTACCAGAGGGTGCTGACTTTCAAATAAAAATGTAGATACAAAATTCTGAGTCATACCTTGCCAGTTTGCTGTGGTGAGGCGCAGTTCCGCTTCAAGGTACGAATTGATAGGCGTTGTGTTTAGAGTATTGATGAATTTATGCACCCACTTTTCTTGAGGAATGCAGCTCTATGCCTCCTCACAACCTCATACATGGTCTTTCAGACAACTTTGACCTGTGTACCTAACTTCACATCCTTTGACTTGTTCTAAAAATCGCGCTGTCATCAAAGTGCGACATTGTATCCAATTCACGATGTTCCTTTTATGTGTTCCCCACCATCTTGCTAGAGTATCTTTCAAAGCCTCATCCAGTGCCAACAGTCTCTGTTGTACTGGTACAATTTCTTCAAATTCCAGTAAGAAAGTTTCGAAGTGATTCAAACCATCAAATGTGGGTAAATTACTTACTGTTGTGCCGATCCAACGAACTTCTCTGGTCAGTCTAGCACATCTCCGTGTAGATACTTCGTACATTTTATTCTGCCAGTTATCCAGTGCTTCTTCTGAGTCTGATGAACATGCGTTGTCACTTTGCCAACTTAAATTCCCATATGCTATAGGATTAATGTAATCCTGTTGTCGTGCTGTCAGTTTGTATATATTCTCCAACATATATGCGCGGTCTTCTTGTCCGATGGGCTCTGTGTATCTGGGACCTTCATCAGGATCCAAAGGTGCGATGACCCTAACGCCATCACCTTCAAACACCATTCTTGTTTTCTTCAAGTCAACAACAGTAGAATTTTTGAAAGCCCAATAAATTCCTAACAACGTGAGATAAGGACAACTATCATCGACTATCTCAATCACCTCGAAGTCCACAAATGTTCTGACCCCATCGATTTCCACATGGACATGTTCCAGTCTTTCGAAGGGGCTCACAACATGTTGATTGGCTATCCTAAGCCTGATGGGGGAATAGATCAACTTAGGTTTTCCCATTAGTGCCTAGGTCTTCTTCGTCATAACGTTGACCTCCGACCCTAAGTCGAGGACCGCATAATCTATATCATATTCTCCAATTTGAGCGTTAAGGTGTAGTTCCTTATTTGTCCTTCTCTTTTTGGATAGTTGATGTACTTCTTTATTTAGTAGAGGATCTACCTTTCCTAGCTCATACTGTTTGATCAAGTTTTGTAGCTCTTGTACAATGCTCTCATCCCTTATCAAATTAATACAAGTGCATAAGAATTCCATGAGTCCGCGTACCTCTTTTCCTTCTCCAGGCGAAGCAGAATGATCAAAGGCCAGGGGCATTCCGCATTCTCTCACTTCTGGTTGTGCCTTTGATGAAGAATCCTAGTCTCTTCTAAACTCTTTTCTTGCCTCTTTAAATGTCTGCCTCTCTCTCTTTGGATCAAACTCTTGTGTCTTATTTGCAGCTTTTTAGACTCTTGATTGTTCTATAGTCTTCCCTGAAGTCACCCTATCTTATCCTGTAGCAGCGCCTCCTCTAGTGATAACAACGACTCTAGGATTTGCTCCACGAGGTTCTGTTGTGATTAGCTGTACTTGTTGGTTTCCTCCTCGTTTTTCCTGAAGTTTGGCTAACAATGCAGGATAATCTTCTATGACACGTTCAAATGAATTGCAGTAACTGCAAGTGGTACAAGGGTTCTAACAGTCCCTTACCAAATGACCTGTCTCTGCACAGTTATAACAAACGATCTGACCTCTACCTCGACCGATGCCTCGTCCTCTTCCTCTGAATCCACCATGAGGGTTGAAGTTTCCTTTTCCAGGGGAATTATACTGTGTAGTGTTCCCTTCTTGATGTAATTCGCCTTGAATTTTGTAGACATCCCTTGATCTTTCATGTAAGAGGTCATATGCTCTACAATCCTTCTCATCATGACCCACAGATTTATAGAATGTCCAGTATAGGTTCATAGGTTTCTGAACATACTTTTGCATGTATTAGCATTCTCCAGGGTGATGTCTATTTCTACATACCTCGCACCACGATAGAGTAACTTGCTTCAAAGGGCTTGGATCTCCAGAAGCCAAATATTCATGGAATAGGGGACAATGCTCCTTGTCATGGCCTTCTGATCTGCATCTAAAGCACAAGATGTCTTCTCTCTTATCTTTTCCCCTATCTTTTTTCATATCTTCGACTTGCAGTGATAAGCTAGTTAGCTGACTCAAGATTTGACTCATACCTGAGCTGGATTCTTCCATAGGGGTCGATTCAAGTTTCCTTGCGATCTCCAATGCCTCAGCTTGCGAAGCAATATTCTACTGCATCAGAGGGACTCTGATGTGTGGTAGGAGGGCAATAATGAACCATTCCTTGTTCTTCTCGTCTGGGATCTGAAAACTCAAATGACCTGTCAAGGTCTTAAACCTATGATCAAACTCCCAAATAGGTTCAACTACTTTATGCTTGATTTCTTTCAACTCTGTGATGCACTGTGATTCCAACTTGGGTTTATTGAATTCAACAATCAATGCAATATTAATCTCGTTCAGTTGTTTCAGCTGGACAACTCTTTGGATGAACTTCATGTACCAACTCAGTGTGCGATCTCTCAGGGTAGTACTAAACTGAGCTCGTTTAATAGCTTCGTCGGTGACATTCTTAATACTCCATACAACTTCACATAGAAACCAGTGCTGGTCATGATCTTCAAATCCATCTCCTCTAAAGGTGGGTAACCTCATCTCATCTGCCATAGATCTTCCTAAGGATCCTGATTGAGTATGCACTGAACCACTTGTACCAATGCTTTGAGTGTTCTGATAACTTAGGTTACTTTGGTTACTTAATGTTGTTAAAACAACAGGGGGTGTAATAATACTTAATTCAATAGTCTACGCAGTCCTTGAAGTTTCCGACTCTTCTCGGTGAGGTTCTTCAGTCTTCTCTTCTTCTACCCTAGCGGATTCTGAATGTTCCTCGTTCAACAACTCTTCTTCTTCTCCACTATAGAACCCTTCTGCTTGTGCTGGTTCATGACTCTGCTTGTACAAGTTCACCAGAGGAACTTCTCTGAAGGTCCTCCCATTGCGAGTGTGTTCGATCTCTGTGTCGCTGTCGCTATCTGAATTCTTGAACATTAGTTTTTTCAGTCTGACCCACTACTGTATCTTCAAGATGTTCTTCTCATGCAATAATATCTTGATCTTCAACTTCAAGAAGTGTAAAATTTTTCCTCTAGGTCCTTTAAAGAAATATCTCTTTGCTTGGATATATGATTCTACCCAATCAATAACAAACTCTGTGATATACCCTCCAATGGTACTATCAAACTAGTGATCTACTGCTCTTGACATGGCGTTATCAACTCTTTTGACCTTCTTGATCAACGTCGACGTCCAAACCACATGCAGTCTAGATCTAATCTCAAACTGGGTGTCTGCTAATCTAGCCAACCACTCGTATAGCTCCTTATGAATTCTTCCAAAGAAAATCTCGTGTATATCAGTAAAGATATACCTTCCCAACCAATCTTCTGTGCTAATATTAGGGTTCTTATTCTGAGCTTCTGCGAAGTCCTTTTCTTGTTCTTCTATCCACTTCTGAATCTCTGTCTTCGATGGAAAACACCTTAACATTCCCTCAAGAAGATTCCGATCCCGACAATAGAACCATTTGTTGGCACAGGGGTAGACCTAGGGTTCATCTCTAATAGCGCAACAACAAGCCCTAACTACTGGCCCTTTCGGCAACACCTGCGAAGCAGATGCATTCTCACCCGAAGTAGCAATAGGGGGTTTAGGACACATGTGTCTACAACCAAAGGAAATGCAAGTGGAATCAAGGAAACCACACATGAAGATCAGATTATTCTTTCCAAGCATACACCTACTTCTCAAAATTATATATTAGATCTAACATACTAATGCATCATTAGAGTAATATATTAAAGAACACAACATCAATCACACACAACAACAGGATATACATGGTTCACCCTCTCCCTAGGGCTACGTCCACAGAATTGTGCTTTATAATATATTAGGTGAAAGCTTACAGTGCTATCTACACTCTTAGCTTGCATATCTCTCTCATTCTCTCTTTTCTTTATCTCCCTTCCCTGCGCACCCAGCCGTAGGGTTGATCTTCGCACCCAAATGAAGATCTTACAACATAGACTTCTCTCACCACACAATCCTTCTCTCTCAGTAATAACAACAATCACTCATAATCACATACCGGAACCCATATCATGTCCTCTTGACCTTTATTTATACATTAAAATAACTCACTGATAGCCTTAGGCCGAAGCCTAGGTGTCAAAACCCTAGATACCAAAACCCTAGGTGTCTAAAACCCTAGTTCAACTTGATCTGCATTTTCAGGGCTTCGCCAACCTGTCTTTCCTTCTTTCCTGCGTGGTGCTCCAAAGCATCCATCGGTGGCTTTTTCCGCTTGTTGAGTTGTCCACGATCCATCTTCCTTGCTGATCTATCTTCCTCGATCTTCTCGTCCAACGACTTGCTTTCTCGGACTTCGCTCCATCTTTTCTACTTCTTTAACCACTTCAACCTGATCTCAGTCAACCTTCCTTTCACACAGTTCGCATTTCACCTTTTCTTCTGCAATATTCGGTTTCTTCCATAACCAAGTGCCAACAACCCTAATTAAAATATACATCTTATCTCTACTTCTTTTGTTCTTAACTTACTGTCAATTTGTTGTGTACATAGAATATATCCATAAAGAAAAAAAAAACCATCATTTTTTTTCTACATTTAACATATAAACATTTACAAAAACAATCTGCAATATAAAGACATATAATGAATAACTTACCAAGGGACGATATCCATGCCCGCCTTCAAGGTTTCCATAGTCTATACAATGTTTTTTAGCTGTTTTGATTAAAAGTCTCCTTCTATTAGAGCCCTTGCACTTTTTACAAGGGCAATAACATTTTCGATCACCCAAAGCCTCCATTGCGGATCTCACGTCTCCTTGTCATCCCGAAGGAATGTTATGTGACGTTTTTCCTTACCAAATGTTCAGTGATGGTTATCTTCAAAAATCAACCTTAATAGTTTAAGTATTTGTAATGTAATTAACAAAATAAAATAATTTTCTATTCTGACCAAAAAATATCCCCTATATATAACCTTTGCAAATCGTCGCTAGTATAGAAACCACGTTGAACGTCTCTAATATATATATATATATATATATATATATATATATATATATATTTATTTATTTATTTATTTTTAATTATATATCTCTTTTTCGTCGGACTTCCGATGATTGATGACCAGAGAGACATTGCTTATTGGTCAAGAAATATTGATGTGGTCAAACTTTGTTGTGGGGATATTTGACCTAATCAATCGTTGGATATTCGACGGTGTCTTAGGGCGTCGAATATCCGACGAAAGGGAAGCATGTGTCGGTTCTCCGAAAGTTATGTCCCATTCGTCGAATAACCAATGAACGTCGAGGGATTTAAAAAGAAAAAAATACAAAAAATGCAAACAAAATCCAACAATACGACTGATTTTATCAGTATTATCGGAGTTCAACATCGATTTTTCCGCCCATATGTAGTAATGTGAGTCAGTGTGAGAGGATTGAAGATTAAAAATTGAAGATCCAGTATCATAGTCTCACGCCTTGATTATGACCCATGTGTTGAAATAATCGATGATTGCAGACATGGAAAATATGTTATTAGTATTCATCCACAAAATCTAAGACTTTTCATGATCCAAGAGAAACAAGTTCTAGTTGTTGGCTCTCATGCCATGTAGTTGGACCTACAAATGAATCTCCCTAAAAATGGTCAAACATGGAAGCAACAAAAGGAAGAACTTGTCTTTAGTTCCTAGCCTATGCATACATATATGCATGCAAGACATTTTTATTTGTGGGAGAGACAAAAAGATGTCTGCATAACCATTCTCACCAAATAATTTCCCATGATTCTCTACACTCATGAAGGTAAATTTTTATTCATTAAATTATTTAGAAAACAATGGCCATGAAATTAGATCGTCAGTGTTTGGTCAAGTATTTAGATGATTGAGCTATTAGAAATGTCGGAGGGAAAATAATGACTCTTGGCCATTTCAATTGAGTCATCTAGCAACTGCGACTTGAGCATCACCGACATTAGAAATCACCTGCTCCTACAAAGAAGAGCATCAGAGCCTTCCACCACTATCCACTGGCTCAACCTGTAGATAGTCAACTATTACTTTAAGGACAACAAGCTCTTTGCTTTGGTAATTAAGAGAAACATGTTAAATTTGATGCTACAATGAGATGTCTTGTCAAGAGAAAGAGAAACATCAACATGGTAAGAATGGATTTAGAAGAATATCCATTACCCACTATTTATAATTATAATAGGTCAAGGGCAATGCAAATCCCAAAGATGGTTGGAAAAAAATGATCACATTGAATATGGTAAAATCCTTAACGTGACAAAGGAACAATCAGATCAGATAAAATCAAATCACTGGAGGCAATATCAAAATATGATCTAGTAGCAAAATTTGATCTGAGCGGATTGGATCTTCTTAGATGGCTAACATGTGGAACACGTCATAGGAGTCGGTTGAGAATAAGTCGAGGTGGAGGTCGAGACTGAGAAGATAATAGGAAGGCATGACAAAAGTATTAAGAGACGAGTGGAGGAATACCAACAGAGCCACTTAGGACGATGGCACGATAGGTTGAATCCCGACAGACAATAAAGAAGGTAAGGGACATGTGGGTAGGTGACATAGAAGGCAATATTGGATGGCATGTTTTGAGCGGTTGATAGGTTTTGGGAAAAATATATCCCTATATACATGCCTTTGACATAATTATATTGATTTTAACTATTAAGATTGAGAGATTAGAGAGAGTTGGAAGGAGTCTTTCTCAACTAGGGTTTATCCTAGTTGTTCCAATTTTATATCTTCTCCAACTCCGTGAACTCGACCAGATCATTCTTTTCATTTGCAAAGGAATCAATATGCAATGTTGTTTGTTGAAAAGTTGTGCTTGCCTAGATCTGAGAACTGTTGTCATGGTGACTAAGTTAAGATAGATATGTAGGCACAAAATGTAAGACTCTTCTCATTCCAAGATGGGAGTGTTCAAGTCCTTGGTTGGATTACTAAATATGGTCAAAGGAACTTGGCCTTTGGAGAGTAGATACATCAAATGGTTGGACACCATCCCCTAGTTGGAATTGATATCCCATAAGCAAGAAAAAAATCCCTTAGTTTCTCTGAGTGTGTATTAATTGTAAAGTTTACAGGGCTCTAACCTAGCATGATAACTACAAAAACATGGGTAGAAAAGAATTGGGCACCCAAGATTAAATTTTATTTATTTTTGATTCAATGAGGATATTTTGTATTTCTATTTCAAATCAGGGAGGATCAAGACTTGATTTTTCACTCCATACCCTTTTTCACGGGATCTAGGAGTGTGGTGTTCCTTGACCTTAAAACTTTAAATACAACGAAGTATACATAGTATATAATTGCAAAAACTAGATACAAGAGACACATAAGAGGAAATATGCATAATATACCCTTGTATTATGATAACCATAAGGAAGAAAGCAATGTTCACATGCCTTTTAAGGTAGGGCAAACTTTCACTTGGAAAAACTCCAAATACAACAATACAAGACAAAACATTACATAGCCTCCTTGTCACAACCCTAAGGTTTCACCCCTGCCCAAACCATTTCATCTTGACACCTTGACAATCGTGTGGAACTGCCTTGTGGTTGTTGTAGGGGCTTGGCTTGCCTGCAACTACTGGAAAACAGACTATGCCTCCTCATCTAAAGGATACCCATACCTCCACTTTAGACTACAAGTGTTAAGCCAATAATAGACCTTAATAATTATGCCAAAAAGTGTTTCCTATACTTAGCCAAATATTTAACCAATGGACATCGCAAGGAAGAAACACACCACACCAACACAATGTCAACGAATAATGTCAATGAAGTACAAAAATGGGAAGCTTGGCAACAATCACAACTCTTTTTACAGTATAAACAATGAACTAGGACACAACCACCCAAGTGTTTCCTTGTTGCATACAAACCCTAAAGCACCCCGCTAGCCTAACTCTTGTAGGTCTCATTCTTCCTTTCCACAATTGTCGTAAAAAATATTTAAACATAGAACCTTTTCCCTTGTACTCATCTCCCCACTTGAATGTTTTTCATACTTGGCTCGTGCCTGTCTTTTATACTTGTTGAAGCCTCCAACCAACTTCACAACTCACGACCACCTAGACCCCTCCATTGTCTAAGTGGACCCAAACCAACAAATTTGTGTGTCTATTGTAACCATTCCCTGCTGAAGGGGAAAAGGTAAACACCACCCCTTAACTTGGGCAATCGTCCAACCACCCAACTTCCTTGGTCAATCTTAGACGCTTCCCATAAATTGGTCTCAATCTTTGCCTAGAATGCCTCGTTTAGCCCGATGGTCACCACCTTCATTGTCTGTGTGCACACACTGTCGGTCGGTCAGGAAGTTAAGCACGCCACGAGGACATTTCATCCTCCCCCCAATAGAACTATTGCCATCCTAACAATACTCGACCAACACACGTTTGAAGGTTGTGAGGTTTGCTTGCTCAAACTCTTGGATCTTGTCTTCATACTTCCACAAATATTCCCTTCTCTTCCAACTATTCTCTCCATCCAGTGCATCCTTCCAACTGTTGAAGAACTCTTGTTTCCTATTTTGACTATGCTTGGATGATCTATGAGCCAATACTTTATCCACTTCTCGTTCGGGTTGGTGTGATATCATGGTAGGTGCCCAGGACGATCCATCCCTCTCAATACCCTCGTCATTAATTTTGCAAGGGCACAACTCGCTAACATGAAACACTGGGTGAAATTCACTCAAGTGCTCTGCTAGCTTCAATATGTATGTGATGTCGCTAATCTTCTCAAGGATTTCTAATGGTCCTTCATACCTCTACAACAAATATTTACTTATCCTTAGCAAGACCTTGTTACCTACCAGGAACTCCAACTCTTGCTTGCCTTTGTCTAACCAATACTTCATTTTTTTGTCCACTTTCACCATTTGAGCGCACACCAACTCTAGCTTATCTTTCCACTCCTTGACAAACTTCAAGGTTGATGGGCTCCTCCCATATTACCTTGTCAACAAAGTGTGCAGTGTCACTAGCTGTTGCGCGGTGGCTAGATCAAATAGACTATAACCTATAGACGAACTCTTGTACAAGTTATAGTAGAATTGCACTGAATCAAACAACTTCAGCTAATTCATTTCGTCTGCCCACACAAAATGTCACAAGTATTTCTCCGACAAATAATTGATTTTCTCTGTCTATCCTTCCATCTGTGGGTGATGACTTGAGCTCATCAACAGTTTCATCGCCACAAGTTGAAATAGTTCTGTCAAGAATCTTCATTGAACTGAGTGTCCTTATTTGACACTATGTTCAATGACAAACCCCACAACTTCATAACATGCTTGAAAAACATCCTTTTGATCTCCTCTATTGAACGTTGCACCTTTGTTGGAACAAAGGTTGAGTACTTAGAAAAATTGTCCACTATCACAAAATTTTTGTTGTATCCGTGTGCCATCGGTAGTTGAGTGATGAAATCCATTGAGACAGTTTCTCATGGTCTCTCCAACACCAATAAGGGGTGGAATGGACCTGCTAGCATCTTGGTGTCAATATTATCTTTTATCATACCAGGAAATTTTGGACAAACTCCTCCACATATTTCTTTACGTGCTCTTAGTAATAACCCCATTCCAATAGAGCCAAAGTCCATTTTATACCTGGGTGCCCTGCCCACAATGAATCACGACACTCCTTCAACAGATATCTACGTAGGTTGGTAGAATTGGGCACATACAACCGTCTACCAAAGTATAACAATCCATCCTTCCACTAAAACTGTATGGTCTTACCCTCCCTTGCTTGCTTCATAATACCCAAGGTAGTGGGATTGTTCGCCAATCCAACCTTGATCTTATCTTGCAAATCCACCAAGACTTGTGTTTGATTCTTTATGGGTATCGACAATGATTCTCTATCAACTTCAATAGTGGAAAGTTGTGCCTTCAGATCAATGCATTTGCAACCATGTTGAGTTTAACTAGCCAATACTCAATAGTTATATCAAACCAAGCAAAAACTCCTACCATCACACTTGCTTCGGTGAAAACTTTGACTGTGTTGCAATTTCCATTTTCATAATGAACAATATTCCCAATAGACAATGCATCCATACTTGTAGGTAGTGAACCACGAAGGTCATCTATTTTGGTGAACGAGGTACCTCCATTCATAGTCTTGGATCTTGCTGCTCTCATATGTCATTGAGTGACCTGCCTACATCAAAACCCCTCTATTGAAAAATTTGAGGCATTCGTCTGCACCTCAAAAGTTTGGTTGAATCTTGGTGACTTCAATATAGGTGTCGACACCAATCTACACTTTAGTTTGCAAAAAACTATCTACCACTTTTTTTACCAACACCATGGCTAATTTTTCTTCAAAAAGTTACTCAGAGGTGTCAATATCTTGGAGTACCCTTCGACAAATCTTCAGTAAGAGTTTTCCAAGCATGGGAAACTTCTCACCTCATGCACTGTCTTCGGTTTCTCCTAGGCTTCGATCAAACTCACCTTAGGGTCCATGCGAATGTGCCCTGGCCAACCCAATGACCTAACAACGACACTTCAGTCTGCCCAAAGACACACTTGTTTTTCTTTAAGTATAATTGATTATGTCTTAGTGCCTCAAAGATTTATGCCGAGTGTTTCTCAAGGTCTTCCATGCTTTCACTAAAAATCATAACGTCATCTAGGTAGAAGACCGTGAGCTTGTCTATGAATGGACTAAACACATCATTCATTAAAGTGTAGAAGGATGCGGGGGTGTTGCCATGATTCAAAAGGCATAACAAAAAAATAGAAAATGCCATACCTAGTCAGGTAGGTCATATTCACCTTGTCTCCCTCTGTGATCCTCATTTGAGAATATCCATACCTCAAAGATATATGCTGCTAGGGGCAAGGGATACTTGTTCTTGATTGTTTATTTGTTCAATGCACAATAGTCCATGCACAATATTAGTTATAAAATGTCCTTCTTCACTTAGAAGAGGATTGGTGCGTCGTAATGGGACCATGAAGGCCCAATGAAGCCAGCCTCAAGGATATCCTTAAGTTTGTTATTCAAATCTTCCAACTCTAGGTTGGAAATAATATAAGAGGCCTTCGCAACTAGTCTAGACCCAAGCTCAAGCTTGATCCGATGGTTTATGGTGTGCATTAACAGGAGCCCTTTTGGAAATTTCTCCTGCAACCTGTCCTAGAATTCGCTAGCATGCTGATAAGTGCCAATGGAACAAACATCTCCATTCCTCCTTCATATTCTCCTCCAACAAATGCTGCAATGTAAAACTGCAACCCAGGCCATCGAGCTACCTTATTCAAGGTAAGTGTGAAGGCTAGTTTCACTCATCCATCATGATTCCTTATTGTTTTGCGCACTACACAAGGTTTTCTTCCATCCAATATCATTAGCTATTATTTAAATGGCATGAGAACCCCCTTGGCTCTCCTTAGAAAGTCTTACCCTAGGATAACCTCAAAGTCATCCAACTACACCATAGTAAAGTTGGCATGACCTTCCCACTTGTTCAATTGAACGTGAACCTTGGTTGCAACCCCAACAATTACCTTTTCCTTAGAGTTAATGGCCTTACCCGAAGCATCACAAGGTCTAATTCTAAGCCCAAGTTCACTTACCAACTCCTTCCTCAAGAAGTTGTGCGAGGTGCCCAAATCCACCATCACCTTCACTAATACTTTGTTTAAGATGAGGTCTAGATATAAAATTTGATTAAAGTGTTCACCTTGGTTTCCATCTAAAGCCCCCAATATCCACACTAACTCCTCCATTTTCATAGAAGTCACCTACGTCCAACTTGTTACATGGTCAGCATTGACACTTAGACAAATATAAATCTTACCTCAACCAGGAACATCTTGCCTTAGGGTACCTTGTGGTCATTCCATTAGATCTATCCATTCTCTTTGAACCCACCTTGGTTAGACTGCTCTCGGACCAAAGATGAATTTCAAGGCATCTTCTATGACTGTTGCGTGCACTCATAGGTGTGGTGGAACATTCGACCATCTCTTATCTGAACCGACCACAACTTGAAACAATAATTATACATATTCCTCTTGCAAGTTCAACAGGCTTCCAATGCCTTGGATTCTGTGATACCAATTTTCATAGAAGTGATAATGGTGAAGAGCACTAAATTGTTTTTAATCTCGCATTGGTACCAATTGTCATAACCCCAAGGTTTCACCTCTACCTGAACCCTTTCGTCTTGCCACCTTGGCAATCATGTAGTACTGCCTTGTGGTCGTTTCAGGGGCTTGGCTCGCTTGTGACTACTAGCAATAAGACTGCACCTCCTCTTCTAAAGCTTGCCCATATCTCCACTTTAGACTACATGTTTTAACCCAACAACAAATCTTAATAGTTATGCCAAGCAATGTTTCCTATACTTAGCCAAATATTTAACTAATGGACATTGCGAGTAAGAAACACACCACAACAACACAAGTAGGTAGGCACTTAAGTCAGGTGCCTTAAGTTTTTATTAAAGAACAATGTCAATAGAGTAAAATAAGTGGGAGCTCGACAATTGTCGTAGCTTTTTTTACAGTATCAATAGTCAACTAGGGTACAACTGCCCAAATGTTTCCTTGTTGCATACAAACCCTTAGGCACCTCGCGAGCCTGCCTCCTGCGGTTCTTGTTCTTCCTCTCCATATCTACCTTATGAATTCTTCAACCATAGAGCCTTTGTCCTCGTACTTAGCTCCCCACTTATATGTTTTTCATACTTGGCCCGTGCTTTTCTTCTATACTTGTTGAAGCATCTAACCAACTTTGCAACTCACTATCGCTCGCACCCCTCCATTGTTTAAGTGGACCTGAACCAACAACCCCCTCCATATGTTGCAACTATTCTATGAAGAAGGGGAAAAGGTGGATGCACGCCCCTTAACTTGGGCAATCATCCAATCACTCAAGTTCCTTGATCGCTCTTGGTCGCATCACATAACTTGGTCACAATATTTTTCTATCACACCTTGTCTAGCCCAGTGGTCACAACCTCCATCTGTCGTGTGTACATGCTCGATCCTTGGTCAGGTAATCAAGCACGTCGCGATGTGAGGACATTACACTCTCATTCTCTTTAAATAATTTCTCAATGCAAAACCATAACTACTTTTTGGTCCTGTCATTAATGGGTACCAACCACCTAGTGGGCCTTATAAAGAGGATCCTTTTACATTAGATAACTATCCATTATTATCCAATGGCCCTTATTCAAAGAGGATGGCCTCATACATCAAATGACTAATTCTTAGGTACAACCTAAAGTAAGGAGGTTAGGGTGAGACTGGTACAACCTAAAGTAAGGAGGTTAGGGTGGGACTGTAACATGCCSYCCCCCTTCAAAAGAAGCATGGTCCTCAAGGTTGGAGATGGTGGAATTGTTGCAACATCGTTGTCGGTTCCCATGTGGCATCTTCAAGCCAAATGTCTTTCCACTTGATTAGTACTTCTCGGACCATGTGTTGGTGCAATTGACGCTCTCCAATATCTAATACTAATTTCGACTATAGCCAAATGGAGACTTCTTCATCAAGTTCTAGTAATCTATTTTGCACCTTGCACTTCAATCGCACAACCTTCTTCAAACAAGATACATGGAAGACTAGATGAATACTGGAGTGGGTTAGAAAAGCCAACTTGTTGGCCACTTGTGCAATGCGTTGGATGATATTATAAGGTTCATAGAACTTTGTTGGTAATTTATGAGGTATTTTATCTTGAAGTGATGTTTTTTATAGAGTTGAAGGTGAAGAAACACTCGATCCCCTTATGCAAAAGAAAATTTAGAGTGATTTTGGTCTACTTATTGTTTCATTCTATTTTGAGCCATAACCAAATTATCCTTGAGTGTACAGAGATGGCTTCTCTGGTGTGAAGTGAAATACCTTGTAGGTGCCTAGTAAATAGGAAGTTAGGGTCTCGATCCAAGATAATGGAAGTGGAAATGCCATGTAACTTAAAAATATAATCCATGAAGACTTGGGCAATTGGGGAGGGGTAAATGGGTGTGATAAGGCACAAAAATGGGCATACTTGGAAAGACAGTCGACTACCACCATGATCACTAATTTGTTACGTGCTCTAGGGAGTATGGTTATAAGATCCATAAATATGTTAGTCCATATATGTGTTAGGATCGGTAGAGGTTGCAGTGCCCCTGACATCTTTAGTGTATCACCTTTGTTTTATTAGCAAGTGTCATGGGTTGATACAAAACCTTGAATGTTTATTTTCATGTCTTCCCAAAAGAATAAGCACTTAGCTCTTTCACATGTTATATGAAAGCTAGAGGGATCTGTTGTAGGTGATGAGTGTAATTCCTCTAAGACCCTTTGTTTTAAGATATAACTCTTTGATAGAAAAATGTGCCTTTTATATCTCAATATATATTGTTGTCGTGTATACCCTTTAGGAGGGTTAGGATCTTCTTGAAGCCTTTGAATGAGTTGAACTACAATGTCATTTTCCAGCCATTATTTGCATGCTTCCTTGAGCCAACCTAGAATGGGTAATGATAAGGAAAAGAAGGATCCATCTTCCTCAAATCGCCTAGATAAAGCATCAATCTCCACATTTTCTTTGCCCTTCTTATAGATAAACTCATAATCATACCCCAACATCTTGGTGACCTAGTTATGTTGCTTTGGTGGTGATAACCTTTGTTATAGAAAATAATTTAGACTATGATGGTCATGATTGATTTGGAAATGTTTCCCTACAAGATAGGGGCACTAGGTCTCCACTGCATGAAGGATGCCCATCATCTCTTTCTCAGATGTGGATTTACTTGAATTGCGTTCAAACAACTACATACTCGTGAGTGCCTAGGGATGCCCTTATTGCATCAAAACTACTCCAAGACCTATGCTTGGGGCATCACATTTGTTGGCACCCAAAGTTTTGGGTTAATCTTGCGTGCATGCACACAAACAAAGTTGTGTGCACTCATTCCAAGTTTTTTGCATGCCCGTTGTAGTTTTGCGTGAGATTAAGATAATGTGTAGAGAATGACAAGAAGTGCATGCAGGGTCGAGTTTTGATATTGCACGCTAATCCTAAAGTCTACCAAGTGCGCATCAACCCAAGTTTTGTTAGTTGCACCCGAAATAAAGAAGATAGACGCTGAAATTAAGAAAGGAATCGTCGAGAAATATTCTTGAATAATTACCGCGAGAAACATAAGGTAACGTAGAGATGAAAAAAGAGGAGCTGGCGAGGAAGTTAAGATTGCCCTGATTCTAGAAGGCTACATGGACTGCAAGAAGGTGCTAGAAGCATGCGAGGTAGTTTGTCAGTAGAGAAAGTGGACCAGAGAAGAAAGATACATAGCCCATGAGTAGAGGAGGATATAAAAGGAAGTAGAGACAACAAAAACATAGTTAGACATTCACTTAAAGGATGGATTGAGTTACTGGTTGTTGTGTGCTGAGCTCACTCCGAGATGATGTAATAGTGTAATGTGATAAGACTTCTGAATATTAGTCCGAATCTGTCATATGTCTAAGGTCTAAAAGGATGCACATGGCACAATATGTTGTAATTCTGGGAAATTAGCTAAAGAGGACACAAGACTCTATTGTTGTCGAATATGATTTGCTTAATGTATGTTTGTGTTCAAATGGAATGGAAGGAAAAATGAAGTTGCGACAGTTCTGATCTATCATGTGTCACTAATGTGTTATTTGGATATGTGTGCGTATTGTTTTACATATTAATTATAGTAAGTTGTTGTTAATGGAGTGTGTGAATTCTATCTCGAATGGATCTCTGTGTATTTATCCCTTCATCCCTATCACAAGACCAGATGATCTCTGTGATCCTCATTACGTCTTGGGTGATACCTTCTTCAGCCTTGGCAGAAGATTGATATGTCGATGCTTTGGAGTTTTTGTTGGTGGATGAACCCTGGGTCTAAACTCCCCAACATTAGGATGGACATGCACAAGCATGAAATGAACCATCAAAATTATAGGACAAAGTCTTAGTAAAATCCGGCACTGGTAACAATGGAGTAGTTCACATGGCATCCTTTAAAGATAAGAAGGCTTGGTTGCCTCACTCCATAGAAAAACACTCTTTTTGAGAAGCGTTGTTAAGGGAGTAGCACATTTTCCATAACGTTTTACAAACTTCCTATAGTAACTAGTAAGTCGTAAGAACCCACACAAGCTCTTCAATGTCTTAAACTAAGGCCAATCTTGCATAGCCTATACTTTCTTGGGATCTACTCATACTCCATCCTCATTGATAATGTGTCCCAATTATTCAACATTTGAAGTGGTAAAATAACAATTGGAGAGTTTCAGGAATAGTTGGTGATCTCGCAAGCGTTGCAAGGCTCTATCGACATGCTTTATGTGAGAATCATAGGTTTTGTTGTAGATGAATATATCTGCATCAAAGAATGGCAACAAAAAAATTCATATAAAGGGTCAAAATATGTTTTTCATGAGGATTTGGAAGGTGGATGGAGCATTGTAAAGGCCAAAGGGAATTAGTAAAAACTCATAATAACCCTCATATGTGTGGAAGGTAGTCTTAAGGATGTCGACCTCTTTCATTCGTTGTTGGTGGTATTTGAAACAAAGGTTAAGTTTCGTGAAAAACTTGGCATCATGAAGCTCATCCAAGAGATCATCAATAATTGGGATGGGGTATTTGTCTTTGATGGTTAACATATTGAGATCTCAAAAATTAGGACACGTGCCAATTAACTTCATTATATAATACCACGACCACAATTGATGAGTAGGGGTTGGTACTGGGATGTACGAATCCAACCTCCAACAATTCATGAATGATATTTTTTATTTCATCTTTTTGTGCATGGCGGACATAGGATACATGGATTTGTGTAGTGTCTTGGATGCCATTAGCCTTATTGGTGGTTTCCTCGCCTTTGTCAACAATTTTCATCATTGGCTGCTATTGAGAGGGTCTTTTTCGTGTACCGCTTGCACTTGGCACACGCGAAAGACACACAGGATGGTTGGTTTGTGAACATGTTCTTCGTCCGATTTCCACCAAATCATGAAGCTCCTGATTTGTACCTTGTGCTGACTGAGGAGAGATGCCTTAATGCTCTCCTTTCAGCGGGTCTCTTTCCATCGACTTCATTCCATCTATTCTGGAAACGAGACCTAGAGTCTTATGAGTACCTTGAGGCTTGCAGTCATTAGTGGCAGGCTCTCTCGTCATCGACAATTGGGAATACATCAATGTCTCCTGATTGATGGATTCTTCAGGTGTTTGACACCGACTCCTCTATTCACACTTGTAAGAATGTACTCGGTCCCTTGATACCTACTTTCATTATCGGTAGGCTATCTTGCGTTTGTTAACGATATACCTAAGTGAATGGTAATCAAACGATGTCTCATTGTGTTCGATCTCAACTCATTTATTCACATGATGTAGACTTGCACCTTTGGCGGATTGTGTAGAAGACTTGAAGACATCATTATGTGGCTGCAACTCTCCTGAGTTCAGTGATCACGGGAGATCAAATTGTACTCCATGGTATACAGATATCCTCAACTTGGTTTTTTGAGATTGGTTCTACTGGGCCTTGTTTGTGACTATGAAAACTTTTGGCATGTAACCGCATTTGTATTTGCCTATTCATGGCCACAGACACTTGATTGGTATATTTTCCACATGGATATGCAGTGTAATTTTTGGCAGCCATGTATGCAAATTCAGTACAAAATGTAATGAACAACTGAGTTCATCCAGCTGGTCCCCTACCACTCCAATTCCGGGTTATTTATAATGTATTTCGACCATCGCAGATACTCCTCTGACCTCACACATTAGGGGGCATCTGTTAGAGCAAGATTTTCCTCTAGTTGCAGCACTAACCATAGTGCTCGACTCTTTAGGGCATGAGATCTTCGAGTGTTCCCACCTCTATGATAATGATCCTGACTTCGCTACGACATACCAAATGTTGGGAATAGGAATGGTAATTGTCGAATTCCATCTTCGGGATGGACTATTATGCCATATAGGTCATCTTTTCATTCCTTCAAGCGAGCGTGCAAAGATGATTTGGCAATGGCCTTGACTGTGATACTCTTCTTGCAAGCGGTCATAATGACCATCTTAGTGAATTGATCAACAACCACGAATACACAGTCATTGCCATGCTTGGTAGAGGGGAGACATGATATGTAGTCCATCGATATGAATTCCTAGGGCCAGTATAAATTAGGTAGAGGGGTGTACAATCCTTGTTTTTTAATGGATTGGTTGGCAATGGAACAAGCAGTGCATGATCTTATATACTTACTAACATATCGTTGAAGCTTCGACCAATACAAATACTTATGTAGTACTGCCAATGTCTTCTCCATGTCAAAGTGTCCTACCACCCAATGTTAGTGGTCTTCCCAAATCATCTTCGCACACTCGCTTGAAGGAATGAAAAGATGACCTATATGGCATAATAGTCCATCCCGAAGATGGAAGTCGACAATGACCATTCCTATTCCCAACATTTGGTATGTCATAGCGAAGTCAAGATCATTATCATAGAGGTGGGACCACTCGAATGTCTCATGCCCTAAAGAGTCGATCACCGTGGTTAGTGCTGTAACTAGAGGTCGATTGAGGTAGTCAACGATGTGATTGGTGCTCCCTTTCTTATACTTAATGTTGAGGTGCAACTTCTGCAAGTACGTGGACCACTTTCGATGGCGATCATTATGCAAATTTCCTTGTGTTTGCATGAACTGCAAAGGCCTGTGATCTGTGTGATGATTGCCTCCTTCTATTGAATGTAATGCTTCCGGTGGCAGGCTTGGATGATGGGATACATTTCTTTGTCATATGTGGGGTACTTACAAATGACATCTGAGATTGTCTCAGTATGATAGGCCACTGGATGACCGTGTTGAGTGAGAACGACACCAACAACATAATCGGAAGCATTGGTCTCAGTCTCAAATGATTGTTGTGGATTGGGTAAGGCAAGCACCAAGGTTGAGAATAAGTTATGTTTCAGATCATCAAAAGATTTATGTTGTGATCTGCCCCACACAAATTTGGCTTTGCAACCACCCTTGGTCACTTGGTTGAGATCCCATGTGAAATAGGAGAACCCCAATACAAATCAACGATAGAAGTTGGCAAGGACTTAGAAGCTTCAAAGCTAAGTGAATGTTGCTGGGGCTAGCCAGTTGCAAGTGAATTGGATCTTGGTTGGATCAACATGCACACCATTCTCATCTACCATGTATCTGAGATATTGGACCTTGTTCATGTGAAGGATCATTTCTCTAAGTTAGTGTAAAACTCGTGTTGCCGTAGAGTGTGGAGGACTTGTTGAATGTGTTGCAAGTGTTTTGCCCAAATCTTGTTGAATACAAGGATGTCATCTAGATATACAACCACAAAGGAATTGGTGAAGGGTCGAAATATTTCATCCATCAACCTCATGAAGGTGGCTAGGGCATTTGCCAAGCCAAAGGGCATGACCAAACGCTAAAAAATACCTTCTTTAGACTTGAAATCGGTCTTCCATACATCAATATGTTTTATGGAGACCTGGTGGTAGTCGGACTTCAGATCAATATTACTAAAACACTTGCCCCCCTTGAGCTGGTTGAGAAGGTCATCACTTCGGGGAATTGGGTACTGATTCCTTACTGTGATTTTGTTCAGAGCTCTGTAATTAATACAAAGTCACTAGGCCATGTATTTATTTTTCATGAGCATGATTAGGATTCCACAGGGAGAGGAGCTTGGTAAAATGTGCCCCTTTTGGAGAAACTCTTAGATATAGCACTTGATTTCCTCATTTTCCATGAGAGAGTTCCGATACATTATCCTGTCAGGAAAAGGAATTCCAGGAGTTATCTCAAATGAATGATTGACCTGACAATGTAGAGGCACCCCCTTAGGTGAGGTGAATATGTCCTGATATTCTTACACGACCTTGTCCACTTACTTCTGCTACGTAGAGGATCCCTGTGCAAAGGCCCTGAATGTGGCCGCAACCTTCCAATCATTTGGAGAGCGAATCATGAAGAGGACAAATTTCCTAGTTTGGGAGATGATCTTCTTGCAGTACTTAGCTGAGACCAAAGAAATTTTGGTAGGTGGAGCTACCTCTGGGATCCTGTACAGTTGTCTTCTCACAGTAAAAATGAAACTACGAGGTCTAGTATCATATACAACATGATGTTTCCACATATATGGTTGGTCTAAAATAACATCACAAACTTCAAGTGGGGCAACATTACACAATATCTCATCTTTGAAGGGCTTGGTTCCATAGGGAGAGTAACATTGTTGGCTGACATGGAGATCTCGTCCTTGGTTGATCCACCCAACGTTGTATGACTGTGAATGTGGTGTTTTCAGAAGCTTCAATCGCTTCACGACCTTTTATGAGATGAGGTTCTTTTGGCTTCCTCTATCAAAAATGAAATGTAGTGGAGCACCCTTCACCCACATCTGCGAGTGAAAAATGCGCTCACCTTCCTCTAGCTCTTCTGGTTCGTTTGGTTGGATCTTGGGTTTTGCATCAATGATATACTCCGACTTGTTTGTCTCTGAATCAAATTCGAAGCATGGATCTGACTGCAAGGCTTTCAACTCAACCACCAATGACTTCTTCGAGTGACATTCATCGATGTTGTGCCAAGGGATTTTATGGAATTCACACCACTTCCCAATGTCTTTCTTTCTCTTCCCATTACCCTTCTTTGTTTACGTCTTAGACTTGTTGTCTTGCGGTTCTCCATCCTTGATTTGTCTTTTGTTTTGTGTTGGGGCCACCTTTAACCGACTTTTGGTTTGATATGTTCATAGATCCAAATTACCACTTATTACTTTGCTTGATTTTGATAACGTATCGATAAGCGGATCCCAACAACAAGATGTACAAAAAATCCATTTCTGTTTATATGTAATTGTTTAGGGCCCCACAACATTTTAGAACCAAATGTCGCTCAAAGTCTCTGATACCCATCTTGGTGCACAAGGTATGGAAGGTGTTTGTGAACTCCGACAATGTTTGGCCCCTCTCCCAACGAAGTGTGGTCCATCTCATGTATTGTTCATCGTAGTTTCCAACATGGTAATATTGTTCCTTGATGGCATCCATAAAAGAGTCCCAAGTGGGCTTGGCCTTAAATATTTTAGACTCCTCTATGGAGTTTTTCTCATAGTAAGTCTCCCGCTAATGTTTGACATCGGGGACCACCTTAGGGAGTGCAAAGGTGATCTTTTCCCTATTGGAAAAATTATGGACAAAGAAATAACGTTCTAGTAGATTTAACCATTTTTCCAAAGCATCCACATCTATCTGACCTTCAAATGTGGGAATATCAAAATTAACTTGTACCTTGAAGGGGGTGGCGCCTCCAAAGTGGTCGCTTGATGAAGATGCCTCTGTTGTTGTCAACAACCACCGAAGGATTTGGGAAAAATGATCCATCAACTCATTCCTTTGTTTCGCAAGTACTTCTGCAAGCAACAACAGGATAATATCTCTTGCTCCCTCATCTCTCTATTCCTCAGGGTTAGTCATGAGGACGGTCTTCCAAAGGTTCAACCAGTTCGAATCCTAATGCCTAATACCCCAACCTCATTGGGGACATGCACAAAGAAACCGATAAAGAATAGACTGCTTTGATACCATTGACCCAGATTTATGAGCGAACAAAATGAAACACATAAATAAGATAGAAACACAAAGATACAACAATACTCAATTTCTATTAAAGACCAAAATATGTAGAGACTATAAAAGAAAATACAAAGTGAAATGAACTCACTAGAATGGTGGTAACTTATCTCTGAGAAGAGATGTGACGGCTATGCGCATTCGCAAGAAGATGATTACAATGAGGGTCCCAAGGCCTTTTTAACATAAATCATAAATGAGAAAACCCTAAACATCCAAAACCCTAACCCCAGAAGATGGAACGCGAAAAGGTCTGTGGGCCCCGATGGGGGTAGTTGATACGTCAATTTCCCTATGGCGTAACTTTTGCATACATCTCTATTTGGGGTAGTTGATACCTCATCAGAAAGGTCTAGAAAAGGAGTACAAATTATGAAGGGCCCAATGCATACCACTAGACATCTATTGGATGATGACACATCAAAAAAATGTCATTTAGGGCCTCAAAATGACCCTAAAAGTTTGGGACCCGAAAAATTGTAGAAAAACTTCCAAAATGGTAACTGTATGTTGAGCCAGTGGAATAGGTGGGTGGTCACCGATGTGTACCTAGATCATCTCCTATGAATAAATTTGTGGTCGTTGCCACTGTCAATCAAAACATTCACTTTGAAGTGCTTGATGTAACTAATTAACTTTAATGTTTGGCATGTCGAGAAATTTGGGGTTCCTCACAAGGAACTTGCAAGGTGTCTTTCTCATCTGTAAGAGGGGTGGCATCTATTAGATTGTAAGTATCTAGACAATCAAAAAGTTCAAGACCACCTACTTATGAGTTGTAAACCTTATGTATTGATGAGGTGTTGTCATGATCTATTGATAACTTGTGAATGAGATCTAGATCTATAAGTGGTTTAATCCATGTACTATAAATTCATATCATGAGAACAATACAATGAGTAACAAAATGGCTTAAATCCTTTTCCACTACTTTTTGTCTTGTCTCGCTTGCTATTATTCTTAACATGGTATCAGATCTCTTATAGTTCTTAAGGGCCTGGTAGTCTCGAGATCCATGGTAGTGATCCATGGAGGGTGAGGATATCAAGCTCCATGGTAGTGATCCATGGAGGGTGAGGATATCAAGCTCCATGGTAGTGATCCATGGGATATGAATTTTGAGTTGAGATGATGGTGCCAAAATGAGTATGAATAAAATAAAGCCACGATGCTTACGAGCCATGGAATCCCTGATGTGCAGATTTGAGAATGATCCGTTATGAATGGATTTGATCGATCTATATTTGAAAGGAAGAGAAAAGCACTATTCAAAGATCCAAAAGAATCCATCCCAGCATGATTCTTCAAAATAAGTTCAAATAACTGATTCAACAAGAGAGGTGATCTCTGTCAAAACCTCTATGTATTCAAAATTAGGGGTGATAAATACCATAGTCTACTATTATTCATATTTTTGTTATTCATTGAATGGTTTGGTTGCATTTATCCTTGGATTCTTTTGTGTTTAAAAATAATTTGTTAAAGTTTCCTTGATCAACATTAGATTGTAAAGTAGATCACCTTGATAGCTAACACCTCATGCTAATTGAAGATCACAACAAAATTGTGGTCTTGTGTAATCTGTTATTGCTACAGATCTGAACCTGTTTGTGGTATTGTAAGATCTGATATTGAGCAGTTAAAAAACTTGATACCTCCTGTTGTTGGTCATCGAGCCTGATTATCTTCATGATTCAGAGGTCTTTGTTTTCAACCGTGTTTATACCCCATGAAGACTGTACACCCCTCCACGCGAGGGGGGTGGGGGGTTGCAGGGGGGCTCATTGCCCCTGGCTGGGGGGTATAGGAAAAATTGCCCTGTAAATGTATATTGTAATTTCATAGTCAATATGGACCGTTCATTATAAGGTCGCAGATATGATGGTAGAAGTTATTTTAGGGTTTTTTGCTCTAGAAGGAAACCCTATTTTATGAGGGAATTGTATTGCAGTTGTGTATGTGTGTGATTATTGTATTATGAGAGAGGATATTGTGAGAGAAATAAGAGGAAGTTACAACGGGTGTGATGTAGGTTGTATTCCTTCATTTTTCTGGATAATAAAAAGGAAGGACTTGACAATTTCTTTGGTGGACGTAGCCCACACTGGGTGAACCACATATATCCGTGTCTCTATTATATTGTGTATTTTCTATGTTTTATTTCCACATTTGTCTTATTTTATTGCTCTGCGATCTTTTTTTTCTAACAACTGGTATCAAAGTGAAAGGTAACTTGCAGGAAAAGACGGTTCCTGGTTCGAGTGGGAGCAATGACGGAACATGGAAAGTTTAGGGTCGAGAAATTTAATGGTCAAAACTACCAGTTATGGAAGATGCATATGGAAGATTATTTATATACAAAGGATCTATCATACCATTAGGTGGAATAGAAAATAAGCCGATGGTCATGAATGACGAATAATGGGAGGTTCTTGACATAAAGGCACTAGGAATGCCATGACTGAGCCTGGCAGCGTCGGTGGCCTTCAATATTTCAAAAGAAAAGACAACGAAGGAGATGATGGACGCATTGGATAAACTGTATGAAAAACCCTTAACGTCCAATAAGGTATTTATAATAAAGTGATTATTTAATATGAATATGTCAAAAGGTGGGTATGTTGCAGATCATTTAAATGAATTTAATACGTTTACCAATCAGCTAAGTTATGTAAAAGTGGACTTTGATGATGGTCAGGGCTCTTCTAATCTTGTGCTAATTGCCAGAAAGCTGGAATGGATTGGTCATTGCTGTAAGTAACTCTGTATCTAGTTCAAACACTCTAAAATTTGATGATGTTGTTGGTGTTATCCTTAACGAGCAAATGCAATGGAAAAGCACAAGTGAGACATCAGGTAATGCGTTAAACATGGAGAACAGAGGAAGACAAAATGATAAAGGAAAGGGCTTAGGGAACCACGAGAATTATAGGAAGGGCAGATCCAAATCCAGACTGGGAAAGATAGAGTGCTGGAATTGGGGGAAGAAAGGACATATGAAGAAAGACTGCAGAGCTCCAAAGAAACAAAGAGATGGACAACATGATAAAAATTAGGAAACAAATGTAATTGGTGATGTGTTACAATATGCTTTGATTCTTTCCGTAGATAATATTACTAAGTCTTGGGTAGTAGTTTCAGGGGATACATTTCATGCCACACCCCATAGGAAACATTTTCTAGATTATGTTCAAGGTGATTTTGGACAGGTTCATTTGGGTAATGATGAACCATGCACAATTGTTGGAATGGGTAAGGTACAAATAAATCAAAAGAATGGAAACCAATGGTTGTTGAAAGAGGTACGACATGTTCCAGATCTAAGGAAAAATCTAATTTCAACAAGGTAGTTGGCAAGTGAAGGCTGTATATCCATATTTACAGATAAGGCATGGAAGGTCACTAAAGGATCATTGGTGATAGAAAAAGGAGAGAAGGTAGGTACATTGTATTTATGTACTGATAATAATGATTCTTCTATCTCTTTAGCTTCTACATGAATGGATACAACACTGTGGCATCATAGGATTGGACACATGAGTGAGAAGGGGATGCAGATACTTCAAAAAAGTAATTTGTTGCCATATCTTAAACTAATTGATTTGGATTTCCATGAGCATTGTGTTTATGGAAAATAGAAGAGAGTCGGAAAAGAAAAGAAGAGTGAAAGATTAGAGCTTGTGCATATAGATGTATGGGGAAAAACTCATGTATAATATCTTGTTGTATCTCGTTATTATATTACTTTTGTTAATGATGCAACTAGAAAAACTTGGGTTTATTGCATTCGACAAAAATATGATGTTTTTGATACTTTTAAGAAATGGAAATCTTTGGTTGAGAATGAGACAGGAAAAAGATTGAAGTGTCTCAGATCAAACAATGGAGGTGAATATTGCAGCGAGAAGTTTGATGATTATTGTTCATACCACAAGATTCGTAGAGAGAAAATAATTCTAGGAACACCACAAGAAAATGGTGTGTCAGAAAAGATGAACAGGACAATCATGGAGCATGGAAGGAGTATGAGATTGCATGCTGGGTTGCCCTTACAGTTCTGGGTAGATTTTGTAGATACTGTTGTTTACTTAATAAACAAAGGACCTTCAAGTTCTTTGGTTGGTTGAATTCCAAAGGAGGTATGGACAGGTAAAAAGGTAAACTATTATTTTTTGAAGACTTTTGGTTGTGAAGCATTTGTCCACATTGATAAAGAAACTAGAACAAAGCTTGAGGAAAAATCCAAGAAGAGTACCTTTATTGGATACAGTGTTAATGATTTTGGTTATCGCTTATGAGATTATGAAAATCACAAAATCATTAGGAGTAGAGATGTCATATTCAATGCGACGGTCATGTACAAATATCATTTGCAGGGAAAGAAACAGGAAAAAGAAAAACCAGAATACACAATGCTTGATGAGATCATTGAAAAAGAAATCCCAAAGGTATCAGAAAATCAAAATGTACAACAAAGAGAAAAAAGTACCTCAAACTCCTGCAAGTGTTGTTATAAGATCTACCAGGTTAAGTATACCCCCTGAATGATACTCTCCTTCATTGTACTATTTATTGTTGATTGATTTTGGTGAACCAAAAAGTTATGAAGAGGCAATGCAAGTAGACACTAAAAGGAAGTGGGAGAAAGACATGAAAAAAAAATGGATTCCTTCGTAAATAGACAGGCTTGGGACTTGGTTCAGTTGCCTACAGGAAAAAGAGCATTGCAAAATAAATGGGTTTACAGGTTGAAGGAAGAAGATGGAGGCAAAAAGCGATATAAGGCTAGAGTTGTTGTAAAGGGGTTTGCACAAAAGAAAGGTATATATTTTGATGAAATATTTTCTCCTGTTGTTAAAATTACTTCAATTAGGACTATTTTAAGTCTTGTGGTAGTAGAAGATTTGCATCTTGAACAATTAGATGTAAAAACAATTTTTCTCCATGGGGATTTGGATGAAGAGATTTATATGCAGCAACCATAGGGGTATGGGGTCAAAGGGAAGGAAAATTTGGTATGTGGGTTGAAGAAGAGCTTGTATGGCCTAAAGCAAGCTCCAAGGCAATGGTATTTGAAGTTTGACAAGATTATGACATAACAAGGTTATAGTAGATGTCATTCTCATCACTGTGTTTATTTTAAAAGGCTAAAAAATGGAAGCTATATTATCTTGCTATTGTATGTAGATGACATGTTTGTTGTAGGGTCTAATATGCAGGATATAAATGTGCTCAAGAAGTAATAAACTAATTTTTTTGCGATGAAGGATTTGGATGCTGCAAAGAAAATCCTTGGTATGAGAATAACAAGAGACAGGCAAAATTGCAAATTAGCATTGTCTCAGGGTGAGTACATAGAGAAGGTGTTGGGGAGGTTTAGAATGAAGAATGCAAAACCAGTTAGTACACCTTTGGCCAGCCATGTCAAATTAAATAAGGAAATGTGTTCGAAGACACAGGAGGAGATAAAATACATGTCTAGGGTCCCTTATTCATCAACAGTTGGCAGCTTGATGTATGTGATGGTTTGCACAAGACTAGATATTGCACATGCAGTGGGATTTGTGAGCAAGTATATGAAATCTAGGTAAAGAACATTGGGAGGCAATAAAGTGGATTCCCATGTATTTGAAAGATACTTCTACTCATGCATTATGTTTAGGAGGTTCATACACTGTTATACAGGGATATGTTGATTCATATATGGCAGGTGATAAAGATACTAGGAGGAGCACCACAGGGCATGTTTTTACCGTAAGTGGAATAACAATAAGTTGGATTTCAAAGCTACAAAAGGTTGTTTCACTTTCAACAACAGAAGTAAAGTATGTTGCTGCTACATAGGCTAGTAAAGAAATGATTTGGTTACAGAGGTTTATGGAGGAATTGGGAAATAAGTAGGAGAATAACAGGTTGTACTATGATAGTGAGAGTGCCATTCATATTGCAAAGAACTCATCCTTTCATTCAAATACTAAGAATATACACCTCAAATACCATTTCATACGACCCATATTGGAAGATGGAAACTTGAAGTTGGAAAAAATGCATACTAGA